>JAUZST010004608.1:0-16188 GCA_034779995.1 Parotocinclus haroldoi | reverse complement strand
TCACGGGACACAGGGCGAGTCAAAAGTCACGGGACGCAGGGCGAGTCAAAAGTCATGGGACGCAGGGCAGGTCAAAAGTCACAGATCGCAGGGCGAGTCAAAAGTCACGGGACACAGGGCGAGTCAAAATCCACAGGACACAGGGCGAGTCAAAAGTCACAGGACACAGGTGGTTTTTTTTTTTGCACGGATTAGTGTATAATGGCTGATTTTTAAAAGAGATTCAATGCAATAATAACTCATAGCTATATGGTCCTGCCAATTATAACGGTCTGACTGACCAAAAACATATATCAGACCTCTAAAGCAATTAAACCACCACTTACCCGTGACTTCCATGACAGAGTAACACCCAGTTTTAGTGTTAAACCTTTGCAACTATTTTGTGTTTCATGGGCTTATTGTTTATACACAGTTGGGCCCCTACGACTAATTGGCAAGCAAAGGGCTACAACTGTGCCCTTCTAAATATTGTGAGCCCTCAGTAGACATGCTTAGAGGTGAGTATTGGTATTACAATAACCACTACAAAACCTGCATGCTTTTTTTTTTACCTATTCTACCAAGTATAAATTCAGTCATTTTCCAGATGCAGGGACACATGTCCGCTGCTCATACAGCAATTTATTTTCAGTCACCCTCAATAAACCAAGTCTAATCGGTTACCATCCATCGTTAGCTAATTGCTTATTGAACCCATACAAAAATACCTTTTCGCAATGTTAATTTTTAATAGCCAGCCCCGCTTGAGCAGCAACAGCACGGGTTCATAAAAAACCTTTAACGACGAGGGGCTCGTTAAGCGTACTTATGTAAACAAACAAGAGGCTCGGGTGTTAATCGGAAATCCAGTTTGAAGATTTATAAGTGAACACATGACTGGCTTTAATATGGTCAGAGCAAATTCTGGATTAACAGCTTTTATTTAACTATTATATAAAAAGTGACATGTTAGCAGATGGCCAGTTTACGTTAACGGAACATCCATCAGCCCACAGCCATTTGACTGTGAAAATGGACACAACTGAGATACCTGCCTGCCAAAAACTCAGCTTCACGCTTGGAATGCTAATAAGCTTAGTCCTCGACTCTGGGGATGGTTATTTTGAGCCTGTGGGAACCCCTGATCATCGTGGGAGTGCGCAAAATTTCCAACGAAAAACTCTACAGCTGTTCCTCCACTGCCTGCTCGTAATGAACGCAATTACCTGCTCTGAGTGAAGAGCTGCTCCCATGACTTCGAAAGCATATGGGCCTGTAATTCCAATTAGAACCAGACGTCTCACTTTGGACCTCGCTTCATTCATATTTGTATTTAAGCCATGTCAGTGTCACTTTGAGTATCATTTTTATGAGCAATAAAGCTGCTGGAAAGCCTAGCGGGTCCACACGGGGCACAAGAGAAATGCTGTCAACACCTATAACGTTGTTTAGCAGAGCTTCTTAGACGAGCTGAACTTTAGTCTGAAAATATAAGTGCCTGTATTCAGAAAGCGCCTAAGAATACTGCCAACGCAACACCTTCTGTGCTCTGCATTATGTTTAGACGTTTTTAAGACGAGTTCATGCAAACATTCGTGCAAAAACCCATTGTTGCTCCATTAAAAGCTTCTTAAAAGACAGCTGAATTTGAAAAAGCTCACAATTAGCTGCGTCATTTTAACGTTAAATTGCCCGTAACGTGACATATCACCGCTACGAAGCTGAAATTATTCATGTTGTTCCTATTTTTCATAAATGATGGAATAAAATTCACTCCTGCCAGACTTGCTTCCAGCACATGTAGATTGACTTGATGTTACACCACGGTGACTGATTTGGAAATCAATAGCTATATTATGAACATATAATCCCATTACATGTGAATATCCTGGCTCTACAAAGCTGTGTAATATCCATTCAGTAATGGATTTCCCACGGTAGGTGGTAGCTCAGGTGGACACCTCTGCTTTTGCTAACTGACAAACTGCGTACATCTTGGCTGAGCTCATTCCAGCCAGGCTGAGTCGCTGACGGAGTCATTCATCAAAGACTTCTCCGAGCGCCCCCCCTCCTCTGTTTACTGCTGCTCGAGTGTGTACTTTCTGCTCCTATCAGGACACATGCCACATCACCGGGAGAAAATAAGACCTCAATCAGTGACCACGGGCTAAAAGCAAACAGCTACATGAACAAGAAGGTGCTGCTGAAAGACGACGCGGTGTTCCTCACTGATCCTGTTTGCTCAAGCAGAAGTCCTAAATCATCATGTGCTCTTTCATCCCTGGTGTAGATGCTTGACAGAGTAAACCGGGGCTTTCTTTTTTTCAATCAGCGCCCGATTCCTGCTGTGGAAGTGTCTTCTGATGCCTTTTCGTGATGGGATTTCATAAGGGATTCTGCTCGTGTGATTGCAAAAACTTTTCGTTTCATTAGACTTTCTGTTGTGTGTGGAGACCTGTAAGGGTTTGGAAATTTGATTTTGGCGTGGGAGAGTGATTTATAGAGGAGACGTGTCAAAGTCCCAGTGCAACAGGGCTCAATTCCAAAAAAACTATGCTTGACTGCTTTTCTAGGGCTGGCCAAAGTGCTCGCTGGCACTCAGGTAGGGCAAGATGCGCTCTGACAAATTTTTGTCTAAATTGAGATGTTTGAGAAAAACAGCTCTTAACCGATGTAAAATAGGAAATGACTAGGGATGGCTTTTCAGAAATAACCCAAAAATGAGACACAAGGAGTCAAGTTCTAGTGTCAGAATACCATAAAACTACTCCGGTTTGATTTTCCAATGGAAAAGAATTGAACACAAGCACAACAAGGTAACAAACAATATTACATTCCTACCACATTTAAAGACACATTAAGTCTCATCATCGGAAAAGTATTTTCTACAAGCTAAATACGTCATTCATTCTCTTCCATTATTAATCCACTCGGGGTCGCGGGCCAGCCGGTGCCCGCCCGGTAATTCTGGGTACAAGGGCAGAAACAACCCTAGATGGGACACCGATCCATCCTTAAACCCACGCAGACACGGGGAGGATTCAATACAGAAAGGACCCAGACCGCTCCACCCTGGGATTGAACCCGGGACGTTCTTGCTCTGTGTGGTGCTACCCACTGAGTCACCGTGCTGCCCGCGCTAAATACAGCATTAGGTTCTTTTCTTCGATCAATATTTTCCTTGCAGAGATTACGTTAGGTACAGGCACTCCCTGTTTTACGATGGTCTGACTTACGCTATTCCCTCAGAGTTTGGATTTCGCTTTTTACAGTGTAATGTGTGTTTCTTCCTTGCTGTTAGATGTAGACATCAGTATTATTTTTAAATGTTACTTTTAGATGATTACGGTTACGCGTTGTGAAGGGTGGAAGGTGGAATTGCGTTTTCACACGCAGGTCCCCCACCCCACCCCCAATCACAGACAGCTGCTGCCCTGTTCCCAAGCTAGTGATATTGTAGAGAGACTTAATGACTTTTCAGACTGCCTTAGTGATTGTTTTTCCCAAAAACATGAGAGTAGGGGTAAACCAAGCGACTCTTTGTACATACCTTAGCTACTTCTCACGGAATAGAACTGGCAAAACTGGAAAAAAATTTCTCTCTCCATGTCTCCTCTGCTCTAGAAGACGTTGCAGCAGATATAAACCGAATAGCATCGCACACAGACATGAATGAGTACAGGGCTTGGTTTAATTCCATCTGGTGATTTAGCAAATTTCACTGCATTACTCAGTGTACTAGTATATGTAGTATATGACTTATGTCATATTTCTTTTGAAAAATGCACATAGTTCACAGCTAAGAGAGAAGCAATGAGCCGTAAAGGACTGACGCCATCCGAAACTAGGCAGCATGTAAATACAGCATGATGATGTCACATATATGCAAGTGCATGACGTCATCTATTGTGGGGCGAGCCTGTGTCCCCCTTGAAAGGTCCACTGCTACCCAATACTCTCCTGCACTCGGTTAAGGAAGTCGGCAGTGCGTGACATCGTCAGTGATGAGCACTGGGAAACGTAGTGTGTACTAGTGTGTCCACATGTTGTATGTGTCTATTTATGATTTAAAAGATCAACAGATGTGTTCAGACGTGGGCATCAGTCTGGGTAGAGTCAGACCTGATATTTTTATAGGCCTTGATTAGGGTAATTAGCGTAAGCTGAGCTGAGAGGTCCATAATCAAGCTGTCTGGAGTGGCACAGCTAGATAAAAGCAGAAGTAATTACCTGTACATGCTACACCTATCTGCTGCGTTTGTTTGGCTACAGTGTAACGTAACATCTCCTTTAGAAGGCAACTGGCAGGCTGGTATGGTGTTTTTCGAGAAAATACAAGTCAGGCTGTAAGTGTGTTTCTGCTGGTTTCTTCTTGTGGAATGGGAATTCCCCTAAAAAGCTCCAACACAGAGTATAAAGGCAAGTTCAATTTACACAGGCAAAACGTAAAGCAGAGCTGTGAAATCCCACAGCTCTGATCAGAGAAGGAGGCCTCGTTTCTTTGCCAAATCTCAGCAGGACTCATGGGGTCAAACGATGATGCGTGCAGAGCGACTGGGAGGAGAGCTTCGACTGGTTGCTATGGACACAAGGGTCCTAAGTGAGAGTAATAGTAAGCCCGCGGTATTATTTTTTACCCTGCGACAGCGTCCGTGCATAAATTGCAATGCAGACATTCGCAGTCCTTATGAAGATCATTAAGCATTGTTACACTACATAAATCACACATACAGCCATTTGCCTCCTCATCTAAAAATAGATCTCCAGTGTACTTTCACAGCACACACAGTACTGTTCTGAACAATGGATTATGGGCTGAAATAATGAACTGGTTCTGTGGTCAAAAAGACAGCAGAAGAACCCAACTCGAGATCGTTTTGTCTTTTCCAGTATTAACAAGAACGAAAGAAAGAAAGAAAGAAAGGAGGCAAGCAAGAAAGAGAAAGAAGGGAGGAAAGAAAGAAAAAAAAAGAAAAATCACGAAAGAGAGAGAGAGCAAGCAAGACAGGAAAAAGTAGGGAAGAAAGAAAAAGAGCAAACAAAAATCAAGCAAGCAGGAAAGGGAAAGGAACAACAGGAAAGAACGAAAGCATGACAGAAAGAAGCAATTAAAAAGGGAAGAAAGCAATAAAGCAAGAAATCAAGAAATAAATAAATGTATAAAGAAAAAGCAATTAAAACAGAAAGAATGTGATCAAGAAGAGCAGCATGAAAGAAGGAAAGAAAGCAAAGAAAAAATAAAGAAAGAAAATGCAAATTGAACAGAAAGTAATCAGAAAGAACAACATGAAAGAAAGAAAGAAAGCAATAAAGACTGAAAGAAAGTTAGAAAGGCATGCACATGAGCTCACCTCAGGCATCCAGTGGCATTGCGCAGAACAAGCGAGGTGTGCATCTGCAGCTTGCGATCCTCCTGATGTGGGGACACGTCCCAGGCCGAGAGAGGGATTATCACCGTGTTGGTGAGCACTGCCAGAGCATCCTGAATTATGGGCATCTTCAGGGCGTCACATGAAGACAGGTTCCATAACACACCTGACAGGAGAGAGACGGTATTAAGGGAACAGTGCAGTCGTGATATCGTCAGCACAAAATCGCCTGAATGTTCTGCGCCGGCTGATGCAAGTGCTAGACAGGGCAAGACCTGAGAATCCTACTGTCTGGAGACGCACATTGAAAGCTTTTGTTTTGTTCACAACACTCCCACTTCACATTCATGGTTTCTACATCCTACACACTTGCAGCCGCCGAGCATTTTTACCAGCCAGTACCAGATTTCCACAGGGAGAATCAGCACTTTTGTAGTCAAGATCACTAGACCCGAGTCTCGGCCAGAATCCCAACAAAGTCAACTGAAAATAACCAACAACATCCATTCTCTCCATTTTCATTGCTAAATGTGAAAATATAATAATAACAACAACATTTCAATCTGCCCTCAAATAAAAACGTTCCTTTAATAAAAACAATGCTAATTTAAAAAAATTGAGAGGGTGCAGATGCACACTTTCAATAACATCCAGTTCATAATTAACGTCATGTCAGACAGACCTCAGCGTTGGACTCGGCTGGTCAACAACAATTTCCACTTTGAAGAATCCACCTTAACCCAAGTCCAAGACAAGAACGAGTCCAAATGAGGTTAAGACCAAGACTGGACTTGAGTGCTACAACATGAACAGTCAGTATGGGTCACTTTTGCTGGGCTGCGGTAGCCTAGCGGTTAAGGTCCTGGGTTCATATCCCACCTATGCCAAAAGCTGCCACAGTTGGGTGTTTAAGTAAGGTCCTTAACCCTTAATAGCTTGAATTGTAAAACTATATAAGTTGCATTTATCAGACGTTAAGGCCGTCTGATAAATGCCATAAATGTAGCTTTCCCTCATCCAGACACTTTCATTCTCCAGGGAGACTGAAGGTCCTGCTTAGACTCAACCTTGAGACCTGTAGTATGCTTGTGTATTAGACCAATTCACCACCCAAAGAGCCCAGAATCTCAATGTTTTTCTTTTGAATTCATCTCGACTAACACATGCAAAAAAAGAGAGCACGTAGAGAACCAGATGGACTACGGTTTGTAATTGTAGAACTACAAATTGCTATTCTATAATAAGTGGAACTGATCAAATCTACTCTGTGTCCAAACAAGGTGTACCTAATAAAGTGATACATAAACTCTACTATATTCTGGCTAGGAATCAATCTGCCCATTACACTCCCACTGGTGTAAAATTAGTTACATTAGAAGTTAGATTTCTGGTCATAACACTGCTTGCTTCCAAGATCTTCCCCAGTGAGCGAAAAGTAATGACATAGTAAATCAAGCAGCCTTACACCTCATTTATGGGGTCTGTTAACCGACAGAAGTGACTTCCAAATGCTAAATGCAATTCCACTGTATGAGATTTCAGACCGAAGATTCAGCCGTTGTGGTATATAATAGATTTATTACTAGAATTTTGTCCCTCGGTTCATTTTAAGGATCCAAAAGACTCCCACACAGCCAGTCTGATCCATTTTTAGCCTGGATATCAAGTACTTTTTGCAGTCACAAGCTTCTGAGGTTTTGCTGCTACGGCTACATCTAATTATAAAACATTATTACCAAGAGAAAATCCTGCAGACTTTAATGCGATTTATGATACTAACAACTTTGATTAGGCTGCAATATGGGAGCCCTGCATTAAAGGACAGTTTTCTTTTTAAAGGTTGTGCTTTTATTAATTAACGCACAAGCAAATGAACACATTTTTTGGTGTGTATTAAGCAAACTCAAGAAGTAACAATGATGGCTAAAGCAGAGATATATTGCTTTGGTACAAAGTACAAATATATCAAATATACAGTACTGTGAAACTCTTAGGCCACCATTAGTGTTGTTGTTTTAGCAAAACATATAATGATCATGTATAAGATATTGTCAAAGACTGGACCCAAACATTTTAAACTTGTATTATGTCACTCCATAATATTCGTAATATGAATGAAGCTTATACTTTAACAGTAACAGCCACTTCCTAAGCAGCGGTTGCTTTTCAATGCCTTCTCTAGCTGACAAATATTATTTGTCAAGTCAAGACAGATTGATTTATAGTGTACTTTTTACAATTGAGTATTCTCTCTTTGTTTTCTTATCCTCTTGATTCTGTAAGGGGTCGCAGCACACACACTCACAAACTAGGGGCACTTTGGAGTCCCCAGTTAACTTAAGATGCATGCCTTTTGATTGTGGGAGGAAACCAGAGTACCCAGAGTAAACCCACATGGACATGGGGAGGACATGCAGAATGGGCTCAGGTCGCTCATCTGAATTTGAGTGACCTCTTCATGGTGGATAAAAATCCTTTTTTTTTTCGCTTTAAATATACACTCAGTTAAAACCTATTACCGGAATGTTTTGTGTGTTTTCTTTTTAATACTAATTATTTTATTTATATTATTTCTTGAATGGTCTTAATAGTCTGAAAATGGCTATTTTACATTTGCGCATTTTATAACAACCAAAATTGGAAAGGTTTTTGAATTTGATTCGGTGTTTATGTGCTACCTAATTAGTTATAATTATAGAGTTATAATTCTGCAGTTCTGTCTCCATTATTAAATAAGATCTGACAAAGTTACTCACTGCTTAAGTAGTCTTTTATCACACACATATTTTTGCTTTTACTCAAGAGAGAATGTAAATGACTACTTTTAATTGAGTATTATTTTAAAGTAACAGTACTCTCACTTAAGGTCAGTTTTTGGCTCGCCACACATCTCTGGAAAGAAAAGTTCTGGATTGTTTTGGATGCCAGCTTCACACTTCCTATCCAAACTCACAGTTTTTCCTTAATTTAGTAAAACATTCATTTATTAAAAGTCTAAGAAATCCTAAACAATAGCTCTGCATAGCAGGGTGTTTGAACTGTTAGAGATGAGAGTTATTTTCAATCCTTCCTGAGGCAAAAAACTGTGAAAGCCTGGCTGTTTCCCAGCATTTTGCATAATCTTCATGCGCTATGAAATCAGGTGTTAGAAACACTACAACTAATTGGCACGAGTTGGCTGCCATCAGATGCAAACGAGCAGCATCAATGATTCATACGAGTCTCTGGTAAGGCAATGCCACTGGCAGTAAACAGTGTTCGACGTGCTGCCTGAACGATTCAGGAAACACAAAAATGTGGGTGAATTTCCAGAATTTCTTTAAGATCACAATAAACAAATTAGTTTTGAAAATCTTGTGGATAATTAATGTGAGCCTGATCAGGGTACTGAATACATCATGGAAAGAGGTTATTACAATAGGAGACTCATTAGGTGGATTAGTGGTCAAGGTACTGGACTTTGGACCAGAACATTTAAGGTTTGAATCCCTCCTGGGTCCTTAATCAACAACTGCTTGGAACGGTTTCAGTTCTAAGTCACTCTGGGTAAAACTGTTTGCTAAATGCTGTCTGCTAAAACTGCTGTAAATGTAAACGACATTGAAAATTACCCAAGATTACACTAGACAAAGTTTAAATGGATGCTTTATTGAAAGAACCTGGATATGTTCGTGATAACGAAAGCACTTTTGAGACTTATTCTGTTTTCTAATGAGTTTTTTTGTGAAGCCACTACGCAATCAGTTTTTAATTGAGCATAAGAAAAGGTTTGTGGCAACTCTAAATTAGAAAAGGCAGATTTGTGAAAAAGCGGGGCTTTTCTCTAAAAAGCTTTTCTCTAAAACAATGGTTTGTGCCTTATATAAGCAAGATGAGGTTCAATAAGAACAATTTCTTATTTTCTGAACAATAAACTCTGTACTTTCATAGTGGAGGTTGACAATAGCTGACAATAACTAAAAAATACACCATCATTCACACCCACTTGGGCTGTGTTTCTTATAGGTCCATCATTAAAAAATAAATACATAAATAAAAAACTTGTATGACCATGACCTGTCCTGATTGGGAGGCACAAGTGTTAAGCAGGGTCGTCTCACAGCTCCAAAGAGCCCCGGTTTGTTCCCGACCTCTTTTCTCAGTGTGTGTGAGTGTTTACTCTGGGTACTCAGATTTCCTCCCACATTCCACAGCATGCCATCATATATTTTGTAAAATACAACAGAAAATAATATATAGCCTAAAATTGTTATTATTTATTATTACATTTACAGTCTTAAACAAAGGCACTGCTCACTAAAATATCCTTATTGGATATTTAAATTTGGAACAGCCCCTATTTTCTACGAGCAGTATATTGTTATTATTCAGTGGTAAAACATTTATTCCAATGCAATTCCAGATTTTGCAGACAGTGAAACTCGGCGAATCAAAATGCTCGACTTATAGTTAGACTATTCAAAATAAAACGTGTTCAATAATTAAATGCTGAACAGGATGAGCTCTAACTTATTATTCTCTGTCAGCCAATCAGAGTCCAGATTTTGTTTAGGCACGTAAAGAAAGGACTGATTTATTCTGTTTCAATGGACTGTTCAGTTAAATTTAGCATTACCTCAGCATTACCTCAGACTATCCACTATCCTGAGACCGAATCGAACCTGTCCTGAGACCAGATGTCTATGATGTCATAACATGACAATCAGTCCACCGAAAGAAGAATACTTAATATTAATAACATGATGTGTTGATGTGTAATAACGATGCCAACATATCCTCACTGACTGACTCACGGAGTATAGTGTGTGCATTTAAAAAAAAAAAGCTTTTTTCATACCATTAACTGAATTAAACTAGCTAGTGTACACAAATCCTTTAGCACATATTTGAATATCCTATGTTCCTCTCTGCCCTGTACTTGACTCAAACACCCTCACACATGAGTCACAGAAGTGAGGCCACAGAGGCAGGAAAATTGATGATGATGACCTTGCCAGCTCATTCCATGCTCTCTCGCACTCTTACACAATCAGCTGTGAGCCTGTAATTCCACTGGTTTAGAAAATCAACACTGCCTGATTGCACTTGATGGCACAACAGTGTTGGGTTTTGATCGGCTTGCTGCTCGACCACTGCCGTAGTTTCATGTAAACTGGCAAATCCCAAACGGATGTGGCCTCCTTGCAGATCGGGGTTCTTGTTCACCTTTCTAAATTTGGAAGTTTTTGAGTCGAGCTTTTGACGACTTTTGCTTCAAGTAAAACCAACTAACCAGATTTTTGGTGCAAAAGCTCAAACCTGAACCCAGGCTCTCAATAATTACTTTACAGCAACTGGAACTGCCCGAAACCACCAGGACTTGCCTGTACTGCTACTGGTTGCATATACATAGCTGTTATACCTAACACACAGCAGATGGGTTGTGTGTGTGTGCTTTTACTGGACAGGATTAGCTTCGTACACAGAAATACTGTAGATATTTGTTAGTCACACAGTTCGGGTTGGAATAAGTACAGCATCCACTCCAAACTCGCCATGTCCTGTTTATTTGCAGCGGATTAAATGTCGTGTTTGTATTTTTTTTTTTAGATTTCAAAGTTTTCTCTTTTCTCTAGTCTTGACTTTGTTGCTTCCTTGTTTTTTAAATAAGTGCTTCGAGATAATGACTGATGCCTTTGATTGCTGCACTTAAGGACCATCTAATCAAGGATTGCTTAGTGAGATAGAGAGGGAGAGAGAGATAGAGACCTTGCTCACGCCGGTCACCAAATCAGCAATCTAAAGTGGATCCAAAGAGGAAGTCAGTGAGGAAGTTAAGAGCAAAGGCTTATGGTGGGTATCTGCATGTGTGTGTGTGAGCCCAGTTGATACTCTGTCATTTTCTCTCAGTCCATGTGCTGTAAAAAAAAATAAAAAATCGACGTTTCATGTTTTATCTTTTTATGTTTCTGTTGGTTTTTAAAAAGGAGAAATACAGTTTGTACCAAAGTGTTGAGGCTCAGAGGTATTCTGAGGAGGAGCTCAGCAGAAATTTAAGATGCATAATAATTCCAATGTAATGGTTTGCTCGATAAGAAGCTGCAGTTTGTATGAAGTATTACCAAATTGATGAAATAAGCAAAACCTTTTAGTTTGCTAACTAAAGATGTCTGTGTGTGTCTGTGTGTGTGTATGTGTGTGTGTGTGTGTGTGTGTGTGTGTGTGTGTGTTTTCTGCAAAAAAGTTGTACTGTTACAACCGACTTAATGCGGAAATGTTAAAAATGACTCAATATGTTTATGTAATATCTAACCTGAGGGACATTTAAAAATATCAAATACACTGCTCACGAAAACTAGGGGCGACTGTGCGAGCAAGTTAGTGAATTAGTTAATACATCAGAATGAGTAAGTCAGAGACTGAGTGAGTTAGAATGAGTAAGTCAGTGAGTAAGGAAGTGAGAGGTGAGGAGGGAGCAAGTGAGAATAAGATTGGGAGTATAGGTGAAAAAGTACGATTGTTTGTTTATTTGGCTTCTTTAACGTCGCTTATCGGCATCAGTGGCCATCCAGCGACACACACAAGCTTACATCTGTACACATGTCAAGACTAGTCATACATACACACACACACAAAATGACAATTTTTAGAGACACCAGTTAACCTAACATGCATGTATTTGGACTATGGGAGGAACCCGGAGTAAACCACGCAGACACGGGGAGGACATGCAGACTGCACACAGAAAGGACCCAGGCCGCTCCACCGTGGGATTGAACCCGGGACCTTCTTGCTGTGAGGCAGTGATGCTACCGAGCCCCTGTGCCGCCCGAAAAAGTAAGTGAACAAGCCAGTGTGTGAGTGAGCGAATGAACGAACGTGATTTAGACCGGGAGCATAAATAAATCTTCATGTTTCATTCTTATTATCATGTTTGTGATGTCATAAATCTGGACCAGTGTAGCATGATGTTACAAACATTTCACTTCACCTCACTTTCACTCTCCTTAGTTGGACAACTTCTTGTTCCTGACTTTCATACAGCATTAAAGTTTCTGTAAAATCGCCTTATTCTGCATCTAATCGCAAGCCTAAATACTTGGGATAGCTTATGCCTCCCCGTGCTGCTCCACAAAGAGATGACCTGTAGTTCCAGCAGACAGCAACGATGCGTTTCTCAGCAGAGTGCTGACTGAATTCCATCTGCTCTGTGGAGCCACTGTATATCAATGAATCTGTGACTCAGAGGATAAGATGCAGAAGTGGAACAACACAAGAACCGACAGTGTGAAAGGATGCAAGGTTTTATAGTGAGCCAAGTGAGAAACCTTATGATACACAGAAACACGACGGAAATCGTTTTTATTCATCCAAATACCCACTACACAGCCTTAAAAGTGTCAACTGAATGAAATTACGAAAGTTTGAATTTCATTCCAGTATTCATCATGTTTAATGAAATACGTCTTATTTAATCGCTTCGTACTCATTTTGAAATGTCCCCTAATTTTTATTCATTAGAATTACATTACTTCATTATTTTTGGTAGCACCAAAAATATGGAAGTGATGCCAAGAACAGTTTCGGCTTCGCATGCTGTGTAGATGGCCATGTTCTCAGCAGTATCAATCACTTTATTAGGTACGCCGCCTTGTTTCTACACTGGCCATGTTAACAGTTCCATGTAGCTCTACAATTACAAACTGTAGTCCATGTTTTGCTACATACTTTGACCTTTACATCCATTTCCTCCCACGCAATCTTAAGTAACTACATTTTCTCTTTTCTCTTAGAGCTGATGTTCCGGTACCAGTTCCAGCACCACACACTCAGATCCTTAGTTCCTCAGCACCTCAGCATCACTCTAATGATCTTCATCAACAGAACCCAGTCCCACCAGAGTGCAGTAACTCCCTCCATCATTTAGTCATTAGCCATTTTATAATCTAGTTTGTTTTAAAATCTATTTGATTTACTTTATTACTCATTTAAATGTTATTATTGATTTAAATTCTGGTTTTTACTTAATTTTGCTATTACTTAAATATACTTTTAAGTATTTATTTAATTACCATCTAGGCCACCCATGTAGGATGAGTCCCGTTTTGAGTCTTGGTTCTCCCAGGGTTTCTTCCTTCTACTTTCAGGTTTTTCCTTTCCACTGTCACCCTAGGCTTGCTTCAAAATAATATAAGATTGTAAAGCTGATTTGAGACAATGCTCCGTTGGAGAAGGAGCTATAGTAATCACTTTGAATTGAACTGAATTGAATTGAATCTTATATAAGAGGTTTACAATTTCAGGTGATAACATACTAGAAAATCATTTAGTCTCGCTATTAAAGCAAAGACATGATAAACACAGACGCACAAAAAAGACTGACCTATCTCCAACTCCCTTATTCCAAAAGGACGCAAAATGCAAAACAGGTCGACTTTGCCTGCCCCGTCACTACCCGACAGCAACCTGGCACGCCGGCCTCCTCCAGCAGCCACATCCTCGAGTGAACAGACCCTAAAGTCATGCGGCTCTACAGAGACAAACCAAGCGTGTCTGATGCGCTGCTTATTAGAGAGAGAAAAGCTGAGAATCCTCTGGGCCTCTGGTCCGCTGATTAAACAGCGACAGTGGCCACACTAAATATGCTGCACAGCTCCGAGTTTAATTTATATGGTAATCTACATTTAGCTACAGCGTGGTCACATCCAGCCACAAAATCCACTACAGAGGCAGTCCTTCCATTAGCATACACGCTGGCATTACGGCCACGTGCTTAAAGTGGATTCTAAAGTATGTCATTTGTCTAAAGAGATGTTTTACTTCTTTAAATAAAGTCATACACTTATTCAAATCAACCTTGAAGCCAATGAATTCTGGTAAACGGTTCGGTTAATGTTGCCAGGAAAACGGCCGAAGCTGTCTCGACCCCCAAATGGATGTTTTTTACTTCTATATTTGTATGTAATTCATAAGTAAAAACGGAATAAAGCAAAAACAGGCTAAATAAAGTGAAACTCGGGCAGCACGGTGGCGCCGCTGCCTCACAGCAAGAAGGTCCCGGGTTCAAACCCAGAGTGGAGTGGGTCCTTTCTGTGTGGAGTCTGGGGACTTGAACTCTGGCCAATTTTACAATTTCTTTATTCTCTGAGAGAAAAAAAATCTGACTCTCCAATGAGCAGTTAAGGTTGAGGGGTCCTGCTCAAGGGCCCTACAGTAGTTTTTTGGGGTAGCGTCTTGACAGAGCTAGGATTTAAACTCATAACCTTCTAATTACTAGCTTAATGGAGTCTGCGTGTCCTCCCCGTCTGCGTGGGTTTACTCCGGGTACTCCAGTTTTCTCCCACAGTCCAAAGACATGTGTGTTAGGTTAACCGGTGTCTCTAAAGTGGCCCTTAGTGTGCGACTGTGTGCATGACTGCGTGTGTGTGCCCTACGATAGATTGGCACGCTCTCTAGGGTTGTTCCTCCCCTTGCGCCCAGAGTTGTCAGGTGGGCACCTGTTGGGTCGCGACCCCGTGTGGATTAAGCGGATTAATATTATGTCATAACATATGTTAATAGTAAAATAATACAATTTACGTAAAAGCCCTACGATTGCACCCTGCATCTTGGTTTTATGGCAAATTGTATACGGTAGTGTTGCATTATAACCACTGACTAGACTGGATTGTGTGCAGCAAATTACAATTTGGAAGATCACACCAATGAGTGTTTTATTTAGCGAGCCCATGATTACGGTTATTACAGGTTGTAAAAAGGCATGTTTATACATGCATGGAGTAAGAACTGCGGAAAAACCGACTTCCAAATTCTAATCCGACCTTCATGAGGCTACTTTTTTTAATGACAAACATTGTGGTGCGTTAACTCACTTCAGTTGTTTCTCCTACTGACTTATCGCTTCCATATATCTTTTAGCAAACAAACTGTTTCTCTTGCTATGATATTTTTACTTGAGCTTGTTAAGCCTCTGCAGTAACAAGGTTTAACTTCCACTCACCTGGTCTAATGTACTTTCTGTTCAGAGTTCGAGCTCAGCCTGTGACAATACATATCAATTACACTGCTACCAGCTACAAGTGTCTGTGACCTTCACAGAGCAGGTTTCAATTTGGCAATTAGCAAGAACATCACTCTCCATCTGTCCATCTTATTCGAAAATGAGGACTTTTTCAGCACTTTTACCCAAAGAAGATTCATTTATCTGAAACACATTTGCTAGTCCATTGGTAAGTTAATTAGGCAGAAATAGAGTTAACTCACTTTTGGCAAGCTGGCTGAGACTCCTTGGACATGTCATTAGACAAGGAAGTTTAAGGTTTATTAAAAGAAAATATATTTTAATAAAGTTTCTGCTGTGACTAAAGATAATTACCATGTTTTACGGATGAGGTGATAAAAGTTGCATGCTATAGGTAAGGATTATAGGTAAGGACTATAGGTAAGGACTATAGGTAAGGACTATAGGTAAGGGCTATAGGTAAGGACTATAGGTAAGAACTATAGGTAAGGACTATAGGTAAGGACTTGTTATTGGTAAGGACTATAGGTAAGGACTATAGGTAAGGACTATAGGTAAGGACTTGTTATAGTTTAAGACTATAGGTAAGGACTATAGGTTAGGACTATAGGTTAGGACTTGTTATAGGTTAGGACTATAGGTTAGGACTATAGGTAAGGACTATAGGTAAGGACTATAGGTAAGGACTATAGGTAAGGACTTGTTATAGGTAAGGACTTGTTATAGGTAAGGACTATAGGTAAGGACTATAGGTTAGGACTATAGGTTAGGACTATAGGTTAGGACTATAGGTAAGGACTATAGGTAAGGACTATAGGTAAGGACTATAGGTAAGGA
>JAUZST010004607.1:0-16189 GCA_034779995.1 Parotocinclus haroldoi | reverse complement strand
ACACACACACACACACACACACACACACACACACACACACACACACACACACACACACACACACACACACAGTACAGTTCACTTTAGCACCTGCCAACTGGTTCATTGTTTTGTTTCAAAGCGCTACAATGCTCACACCATTACCACAGTGCATGAGTCACTGAGTCTCATCTGAGTCTCATCTCTGCAATGTCTGGCTGTCTTAGCCTAGCGGTTAAAGTACTGGACCATAAACCAGAAGATCAAGGGTTCAAATCCTGCCTCTGCCAAACTGCCACTGCTGGCTCACTGACGAAGGCCCTTAACCCACAATTGCTGGATAAGGTGGCTGCTGTGGATGCAAACGCAATGTGGCTGGAGGAGGTTGGCTTGCACTATACAAAAATATTGCCCCAAATATTTTGGCAAACTCGCTGATATTGACACGGCTTGACCTGGACTGTGGTGGTGCTGTGGCTAAGGTTATGGACCGTGGTCTGCCACCACTGTTGGGCACTTGAGCAAAACCTGTAAAACACTGCTTGGCTTGTAAGATTGTTTCAGCTGTGCATTGCTCTGCATAAGGGTGTCTGCTAAATGACTAACTGTAAAACATAACTGGAAAAAAAATTCAACACTTGCCAATTAAAACATGGCAAGTGTTTACAGTTTAAATAAAACATTTCCCTACTCTATGACACCCCCGCAGACTCTATAATAAACTATTTTAAAAAGTAGGAGCAGAGTATCGAACCACTGGTTACTGGATGATTTTTTTCTATCAATAAATGACTGAAAACACTTGAAAGTTTGAACATATATACACAAACACACGCAGTTAAAGTAATTAGACACAAACATCTTTATCAAAATCATTCAGAATCATTAACTGAAGCATTTTGTGATTTTTTTTTTATCGTAAATACTTTGTCTCTCAATGAATTTCAATACAATATGAAAAAAAAAAATTGAAAAATAGAAAGTAAGAGCCGATGTCACATCCTACTTAATCAAAAAGTTTTTTAAAAAAATCAACGTGTTTATATTAAGTAATCAATCATAACTGTATATTTGTTTTCCCTTAGCTATCTGTTAAAATCACAATTATATGCACATTTTTATGGGTAAAAATATCCCAGTTTTAGTAGTTGTGTATATTTACCTTGTCAGCGAACTATGTGGACAAAAAAAAAAAAAACAACAACAACAAAAAGCCCAAAACAAACTAATCGTTCATCAGTCTTAATCAGGGGAAAATGTTTGATTAATCATGCTGTTAACTGGAGGTCAAATCTCTCAGCATTAATCATCTTGGTTATTTAGTTAATAAGGACAATTATCCAGGGGTACACATCTGTGAGTGGTAGAACGGCTTGTGTGCTTAGGGTTGTTGTCTTGCTGCATGACCCACATTCTTTTGAGATTTAGTTCAGACAGCCATCCTGACATTTTGCTTTAAAATTTGCTTCAGAGTTCAGAAAAAAAACAGACTTTGCTAGAACACTCCATCCACTCAAGCCTGATTGTCATCCTATTAAATCTAATCTACCTTCAAATTAACTGTGAACCCTAGTGGTTCACATACTGTGTACTATTGGATAATTTTCCTAAATAAATAAGCTACCGAATGCAACATTTTGTCATAATCTAGTGATGTTTAGGGTCATATTTATGCATTAATACATACAATTCTCAATTCCCACTTCACATAATGTATAGGTGCATGTATAATAGATTCTACTTTCATTACAGGCAAACATTTTTATACTAATAATTGTAGATAGTTTAACATTAGCTCGATTCTTTCTAACAGTGCAGTGTGATTGCATTTTTATTGGGATCGTTCAAAATTGGAATCGGTGCGTCACTAATTACGGTATCTCTAATTAATAGGTCTACAAGTTATACTACTTTACTACTAAGTTAATTACTATATATTTAATATGTTCTTTATCTTATTATCTTATATTTTTTAGCTTAGGTTCATTTAAACAATTACGATCACCTTCTTTTTTAGGTAACTGTTTAATTCTTACATCCAACATCTAGGCTCCCTAGTTTAGTGCTCTGGTCCTCCCTAGGTTTCTTTCTTACACTGTTTAGGGTGTATATGCACTAGGGTTGCTCGATTTAGGCTTAGACTATAGAACAGTCTAAAAAAATCGTAGAAAAATCTCCATTGTAAAAAGCGCTATATAAATAAATCTGACTCACAGGGAGGAATAATAATGAAATAATATGTGTGATTTATATAGCACCTTTCACAAAACCCCAAGGACGCTTTACAACAAGTATAACATAAGTCAAATACAATAAACAACATAAGAGATGCACAGTTCAATACAAGCAGACGCATCAAACATTAAGAGAGATAATATAGAAACGATTTTTAGATGAGATTTAAATTCCAGAATAGTTAAAGCAGACCTAACAGATGAAGGACGAGCGTTTCGTAGCATATAGTGGTATTTTCATAAACTGCTTTGTTATTTTATAGAATATTGTGATACTACCAAATGTCCAACCTTCACTACTACTTCTTATGTGCAAAGATGCCAGGTTTCAATCCATCAGTCAAAACAATTTAACCTTCAATCCTGATTACAAGCTGTACCACAATGACTTTGTTTACTGTATTGGTGATATGAGTGATTCAGCATGCTTAGGCAACCCTGAGCCTGGAGGCTAAAAACAGCCTTCCTATTTGGAGATGCACAGAGAATGTGTGCATCCCTCTCCACTCTGACCTTTATTCAGAACAAACTCCTACAAGGAAATGCATCATGAACACCGGCCTGTGTGAGGTTACATCAAATGCTCGTTACATGCCTAATAAAACACTGCATGGAAACATAGCGGGGGGGCGGGGATGAAGCTCCTAACTCTGTCATGTCTCTCTCCCTCGCTCGCACGCGCACACACGCACACACATTAAAGGTGTACACTCACACTCTCACTCCTCTGCAGCAGGGCGAAGTCGGTATATAACGGCAGACTTGTGACTGGCCACCCCGTGCACACCTTCACTGTTCCCGACAACGCAGGACTCGCTGCAAAGACCGCCGACAAAGGAGCCTGACTCCTGCAACAGGGAGAGATTAAGAAGATGTACTAGAGCTATTGCGTGCAGTGCATAAACATGCTAACATGCTGTCAAAAGACACACATAGTAAACTCTTGCTCATGCTGGTTCTTCGAAAAATTCCTAATGACACGAATATTTTTCATTAGGAGCGATTTTTCTAGAGAAGGAGTCAAACATGAGGCACTCGGATAGAGATGTCGTATTTCTGCACAGCTCTCCACAAGAGGGTGTAAAAGTCTGTCCGCACTGGCCCATAAAAAGGCTCCCCTAGGTTAATTTTGGTTGGTGTACCTCTTGGGTACAGATTATTGATTTCTAGACATGTGCTCAAAGACATTTTGTCTAGTGGCCAGACTGTAAGAGGGAGCGCATCAGTGGGCTGACAAAAGCAGGAAGTGCAACATCTGTGGGCAAATGCGTCATAAAGGCATGTCAAAGTGATCACACCAAGAGGTATTCTACCCAAAAGTAACATCTGACAGCCTTTTTAAGTAGCGAGGAGGCATTTTTTTCCCATGACCTTTATTACAAAAGACATTTTACTCATTAAACTCACCTAATCCAGTTCATGAGCTCTACAGTATCTGGATCATAAAATTCTTGCACCTCAGTCAGTTCTGACAGTACCCGTGGAAAGTACTACCAAAACAAAAGAGAACATATTACAATAAAACAGCTATGAACACTACTGATCCATGATAATGGAAATCATTCCAATTTGGCAGCTTCCTGGGATGAATGCAACAGTGCTGTACATAAGTTCAACACAATCTCAGTACAATCTCACCTCTCTCCACAAACTGAAGCCAATGATGGTGGGGACTGCTGTGCTCAGTATTAATGCCTAAAAAAACAAGGATTAAAGCAGTTCAAATCACACTATTTATATTCGTGAATTAATCCATCCGTCCATTTACTTGTAATCATTTAGCAGACATTTTTTTTTCCTCAATTATGGGTTAAGACCTTGCTCAAGAACCCAACATGGGCAGCTTGGCATAGGTGAGATTTGAACTTGGATCTTCTTGTCCACAGTCCGGCACCTTAACCACTAACCAACCACTGTCCTATCCATCCAACTATCCCTCCATCCAACCACCCCTCCTTCCACGCATTCAACCAAACAACCAACCACCAATCAGTGGTGGGCAAAAACAGTCAAGGTAATAGTAGGGTCTGGTTACACACAGAATGAAATCGGTCAAATTGCTTCATTGATTTTAAGACAGCCACCCAAACACTCGTGCAGCATTCCAACAATGCATAGGAACTTTCATTCATTTATGTATCCATCTACAACTTAATGCAATTGCCCAACCATCTGTGCATATAATCGGTCCTGCTGCCCACCCAACATTCCTTCATTCATCCAACCATTCATCCATGCATCCAACCGTTTGTCCATCTTTACCCACCAGCACTACAGGATGGACAGACTTTAATCTGACCCATCTGAAGACAGTCATCCAGAGCTCTGGTGAACACACGCCAAACGCTGTGAACATACACACGTATGGGGTCCAGAGATACTTCGTCCTACAGGAGCACATGGAAAAACAAAACCATCACACAGAGACATCGAGTTAAACTGATAGGAAGGGCCAATTACACACTGCACACTGTGTCACATGACAGGAACAAAGCGAATAAGGTATCATTTTACCTGCCTCAATGAGAATCTGTGAATGGTTGGTACATAGTACTGTGCAAAAGTTTTAGGTCATCTATAGTTTCGTTATTTTAGCAGCAGTATAATGACCATATCTAATATAATGTTGATGAAATTTCAAAGTTGGAATCCTTACTCCATTATGATCTTTTAATTTTACTTCATTCACTGATCGTTGTGAGCTGTAGCATATCTGTCTTTTTACCCCGTTTCCTTTCTGAAAAAAAAAAAACGTGGTTTCTAGGTTGCTACCCTTCAAAAATGACCTTTCCTGATCAGGTGTCTTCACACTGCACAGTCATAGTAGAAAAGTAGAAATTACACAAATTTTGTTTTTCGCAAAGCCTCATCAGTTTTAATGGTAGCAATTTGTATAAACTTTAGATTGTAAAGAATGAATCAAATGAATTGCCAAGTCATTCCCTGCCATGAAAACGGAGAAATGAGCCAAAATACTAGCTGCAGTGGGTGCAAACCTGGTGAGGACTTACAGAAAATGTTTGACCGCTGTCCATTTCCAGCATAGGTTATGTTACAAAGCATTGAGTTGAACTTTTGTTACTGACCAAATTTTTATTTTCCACTATTATTTACAAATAAATTCTTTAAAAATCCTGCAATGTGATTTCCTGGATTTTTTTTTCTCATTTTGTCTATCATAGTTGACGTGTAACTATGATGAAATTACAGACCTCTCTCATCTTTCTAAGTAGGAGAACTTGAACAATCAGTGGCTGACTAAATACTTTTTGGCGCCACCGTAAATACAGTGGGTACAGAAAGTATTCGGACCCATTTACATTTTTCACTCTTTGTTTCATTGCCGCTATTTGCTAAAATCAAAATGTATTTCTCATTAATGTACACTCTCTGTACAACAACTCTGTGAAAATTCTTGACTGGCCCAGCCAGAGCCCTGACCTAAAACCAACTGAGCATCTCTGGAGAGACCTGAAAATGTCTGTCTACCAACATTCACCATCCAACCTGATGGAACTGGAGAGGATCTGAAGGGAAAAATGGCAGAGAATCTCCAAATAAAGGTGTGAAAAACTTGCATCATTCCCAAGAAGACTCATGACTGTACTAACTCAAAAGAAGCTTCTACTAAATACTGAGCAAAAGGTCTGAGTAGTTATGAGCATTTGATATTTCAGTTTCATGTCTGTTTTTTTCTGTCAAGATGGGATGCTGAGTGTACATTAATGAGATATAATATAAACTTTTTGATTTTAGCAAATGGCTGCAATAAAACAAAGAGTGATACATTTAAAGGAGTCTGAATACTTTCCGTACCCACATATATAATATAGAACATAATATATATATAGAACATAACTAGACTTTAAATAACCTTGTGTTTAGATGTAATCTTGTGTGTGTGTCTGTGTGTCGCTGCAATGGAAGTTAATGGTAGTGATTTTGTTTAATAAAATGCATACATCTAGGAAAAGTCATGAAAGAGGGGTTCTGGAATTTGCACAGGTGCAACAGGTTGCTAATTGGTAGTAGGTCAAACAGGCATGCTGCTTCTAGTCAGATGTTACAGCGGTGTTAAAACAACATTTATTCATAATTAACACTTATTAACAGATGTTTTCTGTAATGTATCAGATAGTGGTACTAATTCCAACATGCATGTTCGGCAGTAGGTATCACAGCAGTTGAACCGTGTGCCTCAGTGTAACGCACTACATTAAATAGTGAAGAGCAGCACAGCATTACCCCTGAAACAGCATAGCGAGGGCTCCAAACAGCAGTGTGTGGAACACGTGATAGATCACCTCTGGCCGCTCACCAATTCGACCGTCCTCCATCCTCACACTGCCCTGCACACGCTCCCCACTAAATAGAGTCACGTAACTGTGCATTTAGTACAACTCATTTCCTTTAGGTATTTATAAAATAGTCAATTAGACAAACACGTACACACACACGCTCACTCACTCTCGCGCTCACTCTCGCGCTCACTCTCGCGCTCACTCTCGCGCGCACTCGCGCTCGCGCACGCACACACTCACACTCTCACACTCTCACACTCACACACTCACACACTCACACACTCACACACTCACACACTCACACACTCACACACTCACACACTCACACACACACACACAAACATTCACTCACATACGCACACACACGCACACACAAACATTCACTCCCATACGCACACACACGCACACACAAACATTCACTCCCATACACTCACACTCACACACACACACACACACACACACACACACACACACATTCACTTACATACACATACTCACGCACGCACACACAAACATTCACTCACATACACACACACACACGCACGCACTCGCATACATGCACTTGCATACACGCACTCTCACTCACATACACAAACACACATACACAAACACACCTGAGTCTACAGTAGATGGTCTGCAAGGTTGAAAATAGACACACGAGCAGAACAATCACGTAGAAAGGCAGGACAGAGGCGTGTGTGAGGCGCAGGAAAAAGTCCTGCCCAGGAGCCTGGAATCCCTCCTCACACAGCAGGAGGTTAGGAATGAACTCCCTAACACACACACACACACACACACACACACACACACACATACACACACAAAAACAAACAAACACAAACAGAATATCACTCCATATTTGTTGAACATCATCGTGTGTGTGTGTGTGTGTGTGTGTGTGTATACTTCCACTCACGTTGATGTATTCAGTCCAAACTTGACCTCTAGAAACTTCAGAATGAAGTCACTCTGACTAACAGGACACACTTTCTATAAACAAAGAGGAAATAAACACCTACAGAACTCGCTCAATCCTGCTATAACATCTGCCTTGGGCTTTACTCACCTGGACCAGATAGCTAAACGTGATACCAACGGTAAAAACCAGGTAGAGGTGCAGCACGATTTTCAGAAGTCTCGAAACCAGTGGGCCCATTTTCATATTTCTCTATCAAAGTAAGAACACAGAGAAGCGTAAGGTAATCAAAGTGCTATGCCCTAGGCGTTATGGAAATCAAACATTCTTTGTTAATTTCTACTGCAGGTGATTATCGTAAGTCTACATGAGCCTGGCTTACTTTTACATTTAAAATATTAGTGTGTGTTAGCATGTGCTGTGCTGGTACGACTGGATCAGACACAATCGTGCTGTTGAAGTTTTTAAACACCTCAGTGTCACTGCTAGACTGAAAACAGTCCTGTGAAGCTCTAGTGAACTCCATGCCCAAGAGGGTTAAGGCAGTGCTGGAAAATAAAGGTGGTCACACAAAATATTAACACTTTGGGCACAATTTGGCTATTTTCATTTCGGGATGTACTCACTTTTGTTGCCAGTGGTTTAGATATTAATGGTTGTGTGTTACGTTATTTTAAGGGCACAGCAAATTCACAAGGCAAATTGTAGACTGACTACTTTTCAAGTCTTGGTCGTCCCAAGGTTTCTTCCTTATAATGTTTATGGAGTTTTTCCCTTGGCACGGTCACTCTAGGCTTGCTTATGGGCCTTATAAGATACAATAATACTTTAAAGCTATTTTAAGACAATGCTCTATTGTAAAAAAAAAAAAAAACCTATATACTTAAATCTGACTTCACTTGTGTAAGTTTTCTCATGTGTAGAAAAAACGCAAGGCTCTTGGGACCCTTAGCAAAGCCCTTAACCCACAATTGTATCAGTTTGATACTGTATCAGTTGATGGATAAAGGCACCAGGAATCAGTATACATGAAAGACCTGCAGAATGTTTTTAAAAAAATTCCAAAGTGTTTTTTATTGTACAAACTTTATTCACTTCTCTGAACCAGTCTCTTCTCAACTGAATTGTTACTGTGTTTGTTGTAATATTACTCCACTGCTTATATTTCCTATCATAAGCAGTGCCTTGAAAAAATATCAAATGATATTGGAGCCTTTGGCTTCACTGTTTCCTGTGCATCAAATCATACACAATCTATTTAACGTATTTTCTGCTGAAGTGATGGAGTAAGTTTCTAGTGTTACCAAGCAGCTGCTTTGCAAGATATAGTCTTATGGTTTGCGTCAGACTTTCTTAAAAGGCAAAATACATTTGAACTGCAGGCATACGTTCCTTTCTTGGGCATATGTTCTTCTTTTCTATCTTCGGTTCCCACTTTCTTTATTCTCCATCCCCTTTTCAGTTCTTTAATCTGACTGAGCATCTTCCAGTTGTCAACAGACTGGTATACTATAACCTATGGTAGGCTAGGCTAGGCTAGGCTAGGCTGGAGTGTATGTTATTGCAGGTTAGGTAGCAAGCTGTAGCAATGTGGTACTCTGTAGCGCTTCTAGCGGCGAGCAACATTATATCATTTTCTGCCTATTGAAGCGTTACAGCTGTAGTTTCTATTATTCTACGGTATATGACAAATGTATTCTATACTGCAAAGTAAAAAAAACTGAAGTCACCATCACTGATCTACACATTGTTAGCATACAACAACATGGATAAAGGATATGAAGAAGTATTTCCCTGAGTGGCCAAGTCAGAGCCATGGCTTACATTCAACAGCAAATCTGTGGGTGGATTTGAAAGGAGCAGTACACTGAACTGAACACTAAGCAGAACTAGAACTGAAAGACAGAACGGGTAAACATTGCACAATTTAGGTGAGCAAAGCCGAGGCATGTCCGAGTAAGGACTGTAATTAAAGCAAAAGGTGGCTCTATTAAGAATTACACTTCACTTTTCCAACCCTTATTACTTCAAAGGGGTATCTTTTATATTTACATCATTTAGCACACACCATTTTCGATAGCGACTTATTCGCTAGCGACGATAGAGACAATTAATTGGATATGTACCTTAAGTTCTAGGCTACTACAGTCCCATGTATGATAAGATTTCATAGGCACTGTATATTTGTATTTTTTCTTATAGGAAAAGAAGGTAAGCATTACCTGTAGGGATTTGGCCAGTGTGTTGGCTATAAGCAGACTGAGAAGTGGACTAGAGAGCAGACTCGGTTTCTGATATTGCAGAAGGTAAGCTAGCAGCAGAGAGCTCAGATACACTTTATGAATATCTGCTGTCTGGAATTTACAGACACAAAGAGAAACAGGGAAAAAGCAATTAGTATCACATTCTAAATAACTGTTTCATTATTTGAATAGCAGAGCCAATGAACGGTGGTGAATAATAAACTGATCCATTTGGTAACGAATAAGTATGTAGTAGCGTAACCTTGCGTGCTGGGACGAGGTCGAAACAATCGAGCAGTAAGAGTGCGACTCCCTGCACAAACAGGACGTAGTGGCTGTGCTCCCACATCACGATGAAGGTGAACGTGGTCACACTCATCAACAGGTAACAGAACATCTGAAAACCCACACACATGCAGCAACACTAGTGGAAAACTAGAAATGTGCACAAAACTAAACATACCTACTTTAATAGATCAAATGGATACTGGTACGCACCATTTAACAACCACATTACGGATGGATGTTGACTGGGACCACAGTTACACAGTCTATTTTATACTACTGTAATGTAAATATGAAGGGAATTTTCACAAGAAAACTGTGCAAATGATACAAAAACGTGTCAGAGATACTGCTAAAAGGCGTGAAATCCTAGAACGATGTTAAGCCTTTTGCAATTTATGGAAATTCACAGTATTGATATGATAAAAAATACAGTAAATTACTATCATGAAGCCCGTCTAGGGAAAAACTTTAACACTTAATATGAAGGTATGAAGATAGTTTTGGTTGGCAGAAACAAAAAAAGCATTGATAGACTATAAAAAACAAAACAGAAGATCAACCAGTTGAAAGTCAGCATGTAAACGTGAACCAGTTTATATAGTTACAGGTTTTGACTGATTGCCTGTTTATGTCCGTTATGTCCAGAATTAAAAGACAGATTATTACAGTGGTTCCTTGAGTCTAATCGTTAATTTGTTCTAAACATACAGAGCAAAATTTTCACATAAGGAATAATGCAAATGGAATTCATCCAACCCCGAAAATCGACACTGTAAAAGGAATTACATGCATTATTGAAGCTGTATTGTACAGGTGCTCCTTGTGTCTTATGTTCTGACAAATCAATCATAAGTTAAATGTATCATGAACCGAGGAACTTAATATAGTCTGCATTTTATCACAGTCCTGAAGCCCATTACAAAATAACCTGAATACATTATTGGCCGGAATAATTACCATAAAGCTTAATTAATCATGAAGTGCTGAAAAATATCATGTAGTTTAGCTGAGAAATGAAAGTGAAAATTAAAAGCAAAACTCTTACTGCAGCTAACTGCAGCCTGTGCTCTGTAGGATTCAGTTCCTGTTTTCCTTTTGGTTGACTCTTATAAGTAACTTTTTAGAACCGCTGATCGAACACATCTTTAAAAAAATGGTAAACACAGTGCAGATCTTTACTGAGCTGAAACGAGTTACTCGACTTGGTCAAGAACCGAATTCAGTTCTGAAGTTGTTGAGAACTGAGGTACCCCTGTATTTTTGATTATAATTAATTAGAAACTAGAAAGTCTGTGGTTGTGTAAGCAAGCGGATATCGCTCGAATGATCATTAAACAGCGGTAGGTTGGTTTTAGTATTTATTTATTCTAACCTCTGTGGAAGAGCTGATCTTGTTGCTCAAAAAGCCAGTTAATGCAGCTACTTGACATGAAAAATAAGGAAGGGCCCAGTTATCCCTCAGAGGAATGGCATAGTCCACTTTAGTCGTGTCTGGCCTGGAAGGAAATGAATACATGTCAGTTACAAGACAAGTCATAAATCAGCGCTAAATCATACTGTAGTTCTAGACCGGGTGGTTTGAGTATTTCTGTAACTACTGATCGAATGGGATTTTCAGCCACAATATTCCCTAGAGTTGATGCAATAAAGAAACAAAACATCCAGGGAGCAGCAGTTCCGCAGATAGAGGTGTCTTGTTAATCAGAAAGGGTCAACAGTGAATGGCCAGACTGGCTCAAGCTGACAGAAACGCTATGGTAACTCACGTAACCACTCTGTGCAACTGCCCTGAGCAGAAACGCCTCTCATAATGCACATCATGTGCAAACCTTGAGGCGGATGGGCTACAACAGAAGATCATGCTGACTTTTCTTAGCCAAGAAGAGAAAGCTGAGGCTGAGCAGTGGACATGGGCTCACAAAAATTGCACAGTTTTCAGAAGATGGGCAAAACACAGCATGCCCAGATGAACCTCCATTTCTGCTGAGTCACACAGATGGCAGGGTCAGAATTTGGCACACCCAGTATGAATCCATGGACCCAATCTGCTTTTTTTCCAACATTCCCAGCTGGTGGAGGTGATGTAAGGTGATGTGTGGGAAATGTTTTCTAGGCACACTTTGGGGCCCCAAATCCGCCACAAAGAACTGAAGGGAGGTCATACCCAGTATTTGAGTGTATATTGTTAAAAAAAAACAAAGCATGTTTCATGTCGGACAAAATAGCTGCCGATATGCATACGTCTTATGCCGTTTTATTTATCTGCTAATATTTACTTAGTATTACTCTTAGTACAAACTTATTTGCCTAGATAAACATCCAAGCTCAGATTTACATCTAAGCTACCCAAAGAGGTTGGGCGCCAAGTTTTCTTTCTTATAATGTTTAGGGAGTTTTCCCATTCTCCTGTCTGCCTCGGCTTGCTCAATGTGGGATTAGCCTTAGCAGTTAATCTAACACAGTAAAGCTGAGACAATGATCCGCTGTAAAAAACTTTTATATAAATAAGTCTGACTTGACTTGTTTTCAGGGCCGGACTTACCTGTTGATGATGTACCAGGCTACTGCCAGCATGCCTGCCACCCAGGTACCACTCATCACCCAGCTGCAGATGAACAGAGCAGTCACATAGACAGCCTGCAGTGCAAACACTACACCGATGTAGAAATACACTGGCTCAATGGAGTCCTGCAGGACAGACAGGTTTAGTTTATTAATATTAAGAAATTACCAGTGTTAAGAATCACTAGCACTAGTGGTGTGTCATATTGAAAAATAATATATATGTTATAGATTTATGCTTTAGCGACGTCTTGATAACGATACTTTGGCAGTGTTTATCCAGGGTGGAAAGTACTTGTACCTTTTTTTTGATCTATCTAAAAAAGCATGAACGGTTCTGAAAATGAATATATATATATTAATGCCAACCTTCACACAGAGTCTGAAACCGATGGACTGCAATGTAAAGGTAAAATTATTAATCAAAGTCTATTGTTTGGCTGCATTAAAATCAGGCTGACCAATCAGAACTCTGTCGTCAGGCAGAGCAGCTCGTCGTGCTACTAGCAGAGCACATTTGTATATTTTCTTGAATTTGATAGCAATAGGAATAATTAGTATTCGAAAGTATTTGAAAAGTTTCATTGAACAATCTATATCAACCGCCTGAACATGCACAGTGTTGAATGAAGGCCTATTTCATGGATGAAAAAAAATGCACGCCAAGTTTTTAGGAAGAACATATTATAATATATCTCAAATATATTAATGTCGTTCTTCAAACCGAGTCCGGAACTGACAGATTGCGACGTTGCGTAAACTTACTAATCAAAGAAAGATCTAATTTCTACGTTACGATATGAAAAAGACACAGTGGCATCTCCCTGAAGGGGCAAGAAAGCAAAAGCAGATAATTCAGAGTGTTTCAACGAAAAAACACACTTTGTAGCTCCCACTACGGTAAAAATCGCTTCCGTTTTTCTCATACAAAAAAAACTGTATTATTTAAAAAAAATCGTAATATTGATGTCGTTCTTCAAACCAAGTCCGGAACCGACACACTGCGAAGTTGGGTAAAATTACTAATCAAAGACAGACCTAATTTCTACGTTGTTCGGATGCATTAAATTCGGGCTGACCAATCAGAGCTCGGTTGTCAGGCAGAACAGCTCATTGCGCTATTAGCAGAGCGCAAGAGATTACGACAAACAGCATGCTGACTAACAACGGGTCATTAAGGAAAATACCTCAAGTGCATTCTAGTCTGTTCATACCCACAAAAAACACACACTAGCTTCCGGCACTAATCATTGCTCATGTCTTTAAAATGTCGGTAAAAATCGCATCCGTTTTTCCCATACAAAAAAAAACTTACTCTGTGTGGACAGACCTTAATTCTGCTAAGGTTTGGTGAGTGCGTTTTGTGCTGGTACCTTGGCTGGTTTTCACAGCTGTCATAATCATTATATTCTGCAAGGTTTTTAGATTGCAGGTGGTAAAATGAGTTGGTTATCAGGCTGTCTTTAACGGCGACCGATTTCCGGCACATTCTTATGAGCAACATCTGTCTTTACAAAGCCTACCCAGTGAGAATGGGCCATGTCTAGCAGTTATATGACGTAGACTGGTAAGAAATGCATTTTGTCTCCTGGCGCAATTAGTTCATTCATTTTCAACTTCAGTAACCTCTGTGGTTTCTAGATAGAACGCTAGCTTGATTAGTGGCTCCATTCAGGCTATTCTAGCTGGCTATGTGACGCAGTGAACACGTAACCTCAAGCCGTTCTTCTGATCGCTTTTGCAAAGTGAGTGTTAATGCGCAATAATGTCAGCTCACACATCGTTAAAACAGCAATTAAGATCTTATCATAAGCGATGCATATCATGCACCCCACGTATCACGTCATCAAACGCGACTTGTCCGCTTATATTAAGGGTAATTGGATTTGGAGATGTGACGTGCTCTCACCTGGCTGCCACTCAGCTTGTAGAGGAAACTGCTGAAGAGCTCTGGATAGAGCGACAGCTGCTCTACTGCATTAATGGTCTGACCAGACACTGTCCTGTTATCCTGCATTAGCTCATACACACCTGCACAGAGACAAGTCAGACATAAATGAGCTGACTGCTCACAATAAATCCCATTCACTTCCACTCGACTCACTATAAAATACAGCTCTATTTCCCACGTTTTAGTCCTTTATTTAATGAACCATTTTGCTCCAGGTATGCACCGTTTAACAAGCGTCCAATCAATGGCCATTCACTTAAACAGCTGACGTTTTAACAATTTACATAACTTAAATTAGGAAATAAAAATCAGTCTTTTAACTTTTAAGTCTTTTGGACACTGCGCCAACCGACATCAGTCATTCAACACAGACACTTCAACAGCCAAACAGCGGATTCGTGTGCAGAAGTGGGTGTTTAAGAGCAGAAATCACAGCTGCCAAGTCAGCTTATAAAGTGGCACTGCTTATTTTTGCTTATGTACTTGACTTATTTTTTGAGTCGCTTATAATTATTGGCAGTAACAAACTGAGTTTTTTTGGGGGGTTTGTGCTTATGCCTTTTGACTGCTTCTTTGTAACGAGCTGTAAATGGTACTTTTAAGTCTATGTGTCTGTCCTATTGTAGGTAGTACTGCTTTGTTTGTGACTGTAGTGGCCTAGTGGTTAAGGTATTAGACTATGGACCAAAAGTTCTAGGGTTCAAATCCCACCTTTGGGCCACTGTTGGGTCCCTAAGCAAGGCCCTTAACCCACAACTGCTTGGACTGTAAGACTGTATGAATTGTAAGTAGCTCTGGATAATGGCTACATGCCATAAATTTAAATGTTTGTTTTTCACGACCTATATATTCTCTCTTATCTGTAATTATGTAAACTGGTTTATCTGGCTGATCTTCTGTGTTGCTTTATATACTGTCTATCAATGTATTTTTTGCTTCCTTCATATACAAGTACCAGGTCTGTCACATTACCCTCTTAAGTGTTACGGCACTTTCTATAACTATGGTGACTTTTACATTTATGGTGACTATACATTTAAAAGGATTTACCATGCCTCTATCAGTTCAGGCTTCCTCTTGACTTTTTAGCTGTCTCTCTCACACATTGACATATCGTTAGCATACTTTTTTCGTATAAAGCATAAAACGACTATTTGACTATGTCAGTGTCTGGTCAACGACCTGTTTCGCAGAATGTAAAGTGGCCGTACTTTGTTGGTAACTACAGAGCTGCTTATAGAGATTGTTCTTAATTTGGAAAGGAAAGGTAGATTTGAAACTGATATGCAATTAGACAGCACACTAGGATCAAGGTTGGCTTTTATAATCATTGTTTAATCAGGTCAGACTTCAACTGACGAAGAGAGAGAGACAAATGGGCAGCAGTCTTCGTTCCTACACACACGCGCTACTAGCTCCTAGCAGTTTGTTGTTCCAAACTACTTTATTATTATTATTATTATTCTATATTGATTCTTGATTCATACTTTAACAACTTTACTGTCTTCCTTCCTGTTAGCGGTCGATTATTTGTATCTGTCGTTCATCGTTTTTTAGAAAGTTTACGAGTGACCGGCTTTGTCCATAGTGTGTTTGTTTATTAGCATTTAGCAAATCTCCGGTATCCATTTAATTTCGGCGTTGTCTTCATTACAGTTTAAATCTATAACTCTTCTTACAGTCGGTTCTTTCTCCGTGTTTGTTTATTAGCATTG
>JAUZST010004606.1:0-16190 GCA_034779995.1 Parotocinclus haroldoi | reverse complement strand
CTTTGAATTCCAGGTTGTGAGGTAACAAAATGTGAAAAATGTAAAGGGGGGTGAATACTTTCGCAAGGCACTGTATACTCTACATATTTTATGTCTATGTAATATAATAGTTTGTATCATCAAATCATGATTTTATTCAAGTGCAGATTTAGTTGTGTATATGTGTGCTTATGTGTGTACATGGCACCTGCCACAGGTCTTCTTCAGGAGGCCCCCTAACTACCTCTGTTTAAACAGGAAAGTAAAACAACACTCAGAGTAAAGAGGGAACAGGACATGAACAAGGACACACTTTAGGATCACTACAGAGAATGCCAAGAGCTTGGCACTGAATTGTGGCTCAACTTTATATCCAGTTCAGTGTGGCACAATTATCAAGGTGGCCCAAATTACATTCTTACTGACTAGACAATTTTCTCCTTTTGGCACATTATAATGAAACTTTGTGAAACCCACATAAAACTGAATTTCTTGTTGAATTTATAGAATTATGTTCACTTAATTCTAACTTCTGCTTAGTTAAGCGTTAACAGAAGTTAACTTCTGCAAGAAAGATATTTAAATATTTAAAAAATTCTGTAAATTGTAACGTACCAGTTCTGAGTAACTGCTAAATTTATAAATGTACCTTCACTGTGTGGCCAAAAGTTAAATTACAACAAGAACATGGATATTGGTGTTGCTGCTACAACAGTCTTTGCTTTTTTCATGTTGAGGCCAAGATTTGTGCATGCAAGCCAAGATCTCAAACAAAGGTGGCAAACCAATTTTCTATGGACAGCAGTATAAATGTTTCAAATTGAGTCACTTTGGTACCCTTCTACTGGTTCTCTGTGGAAAATCCAGAAATGTATTCTTTATACTGTGAATATACTACAAGTTAGTTATTCTGAAAGAGCAGAGCTCACTAATAAAGGGGTGTATACAAACATTCACCTATGAGTGTGTCTGAAACCTTAAAAGGTTGGTCACCTTTTGATCCACTATTCTCTGACTCTGACTTGTTAACAATCTTAGCATTTAAAGATACTTTCAGGATGTTGTTTTGCTTTTATTTTATACTGCCTGACAATTCCCTAATAAATGGGAGTTTATGGGTCTATTCAGGTCAAGACAAGATTTGCAACCTTAAGAAAATTTAGAATCAGGTACTGGTCAAGTATACAAAGTAACACCCTCAAGTTACTGCCAAGGACATGGGGGGAATAATTGCATCCAACATTCATTAGAAGAAAAACTAGTCACACAGTCTGAAATATGCAACACACACAATATTTAGATAAGACAAAGACTTTATTTTCTAAAATAAACTAAATGGTCTAATGAAACACAGGCCAAACATATTTAAAACTTTTTCAGTTTATTTGAAAAATAAACAGTACGATCAGTTGGTAGTTACTGTATGTCCCTTCAATGTTAACTCATTTAACATTGTAAACACTACAGTTTACTAAATATCACATAGGCAAGCCAGAATCATATTGGAAGTAAGTTTACATTTCATATTATCTTTGGACAAATGAAAACACTGCATTCCAGCATAAGAACCATGTCCCATCTGCAAAATATTGTGGTTGTACTATCATGAATTTTGCCTGTCTTGCTGCATCTGGACAAGAAAGATTTTCATCATTAAGGAATGTGGGATGTCTGGAGGAATGTGCCCAGTGAACATAGGTTTGCAAAAATATAGACCATTTAAAAGAAAACAGATACTTTAAGAATACTGTACATGTGGATTTTCTTTCATAATGGTAGAAATTGTAATTGTAAAAAACTGTAAGGTTGCAGCTTACCTACACAGCTAACCTGTCGTTAAATGTGCTACAGTGTACAAGTAAACCAGAATGTCATTAAACTGAGCATGTTCAAGCTCCCCTGCTAAGCTGTCAGTGCTTTACAATTAAAATCTGACATGACTTCTCATACCACAGCAAAAGTCTTTTAATATTTGTAAAACCTGTGTTCTTTGATCTTATTACTTTGCCACTCATTAGCAAAGTAACTTTGCTTTCCCATAACCAGCATAAGCTCTCTCAGTTTGCTCGCGGGCTTTAAAAACCTGTTTACGATATTAAGGTTAATTGCTTTGAGCAGTTAATAGGTGAATAGTTTTGAATAGTACTAGCTGATGCATACGTTGCAAAAACACAGTGGAACATCAGCAGCCATTTTAGGTGTTACTAAATACGGACGGGGCTACAAAGTGCGCTGTAGCTTTGTACACCTTATAAATTTTTTTTCTGAGCTTTGCAAAGGGGATTCATTATATTTTTATTGAGCAATAAAATTGCTTGCTTTTTTTCAGAAACTCTAATTAGATCTGTTTTACCTTACCAGCATCATATGACTTCAGGAATGTTTCAGGCACATATCCCACATAAGGTACACGTTATTATGAGGATCTGTCAGCCTTCATTAAGCTTTAAAGAAAACAGATTTGGGTTTTGGTTAAACCTGACAACTCAGTTTTAGAATTCTAGGATCTCTAGTATAGCCTTTTAATTTACCAGTTTTCAGATGTGCTGTTTGATTTTGCAAAGGTGTGAGTGATACATTGACCTGCCTTGAGGATGGACTGTGGTCATTTCCAGAGGCATATTGTAAGATTGAGTGTCTGGATCCCCCAGCTGTGGCCAACGCCAAACTCTTAATGCCCCGCTGCAAACGTGGCAGGCATGACGTGGGCACAGTGTGCCGCTACAAATGCAACCCTGGCTACTTTGTCAGTGGTACCCTGCGCAAAAGGTGAGTAGGGAGTACTGTTTTCGCACATTTACACTGTATTTCTCAATTGTGATTAATTTGTATCTATAAAGATTAAACTCTCTCGGTATTTGTTTCTAAATATATATATTAAAGTAGATCCGCTTTTTATTTACTAACTTGTCACATTGAGTATGCTTAAAATGATCTATATAGTTAGATTGGAGATATCACTAACAAGGTCAGAGGTGCCCAGCAGTTACACCTGCCTTTGCTTTATGGGTTATTAAACAAGCTGTTAAAATATGTGAACATCACTTAAGCCCTTTTAATTGGCCATTCATTTTATAAGTCATTGCTGGAAGGTCTAATAAATGCTTTGAAATGCACTTGTTTATTTGCTCTAAAAAGCATCCCATTTGGAGTATAGCATAGTGCTTTTGACTGTCTCTAGAGAAATGGTAAGCAATAGTTAAGGTAGGTACCATGCTTGCTTCTGTGTGTTTCTACCTCATAAACGGTGCTGCAGAAATCAGGAGATAGTAATTGTGACATATCAGATGTTTTGAATCATAAATTTGATTCTCGTGATATATTTTGTGCATTGTGCTGAATTTTACATTAGTCATTTACACTGAAACATACAGGATCAACATTTTAGAGTCAAACAAAAATTTTGAAATGAGCGTTCAGAAATTGTGTGCATTCACAAATCTCTGTAATGATCGATGTTTGTGTGTTTCATTAGGTTTTTGAAGTTGGAGTGTTTAGAGCAAGGCAGGTGGCAAACGGGTGGTTGTACCCCTGTCGCATGCCCTGCTTTGCCTGCCATGTTTGAGGGCATGTACGCATGTACCAACCAACAGTATTTTGACAGTGTGTGCACTCTACACTGTCCGGACCCTAATGAAAGGGTAAAATTGACTTTACACAATATTCTCCTAAATGCTAGTTATGTTTTATACATGTTTTATACTCTGGCCTTACTGATTGAACATGTTAAATCCTGAATCCTCTCCTTCCATCCTATAGCATACAGTTCGCTGCACAAAAGATGGACGATGGTCTGAAAGTTTTCCCAAGTGTAAAACAATGGACGGGTCGTGTCATTCCCCTCCAGAGCTCAACATGGTGGATTATATCTGTGATGAGGGTTATGGAATAGGTGAGGACTAACAAGCCTTTTCTGTTACCATAATCCCATGATACTTATATAGACTTTGAAGTACAGGCAAAATAATATTTAAACTTTATTTTAATATAATTTTAAAACAAGCAGTATGTAATGCCACTTATTCATGTAGTTGATTTTATCTGTTGTACAATTTTACCCTGAATTTGAAGCAACTGCCTAATGTTATTGAATTAACCAGCAGTAAAAGTCCATTTAAGAACAATATGTCCATTACAAGCATGACATAATCACTTCTTTATTTATTGTTAACATTATACAATGAAAGTTTATTTTGTTATTCAACAGGTGTAGTTTGCTACCCAATATGTACTGCTGCATTGAGTGACCCTGTGGTGTTGGCTGATAATTCAACTGTTGATACTCTCGAACATTGGGTGCTTCCCACAAGAGTTCAGGTAAAGTAGTTTGCTATTTGATACTATCTGTGTTTTCCCATGAAGTCATAGACTCTTTTTGTCATATCTGTAAATAACAGCCTTGTCATAGTTTTGGCATTATTATGTGAACTGCATGATCTTTTCTTGGCACTTGTTCCAAATACCGCATATCATACTGAATCTGTGTTTCAGGTTTAAAATTGGTCTTAAAGGAGCCTTTAGATATCTGATCTTGCATATGTAACTAAATTATTTGGAACGAAAGTGTTATCTGGAGTTGTAATATTGACAAATCAGTAATAGGTAACAGGTAGGCACTGTTTGCCAGTTTAATTTCATTGAAATTATTGCTCGTCTGATGTACAAGGGCTGTTTCCTGATATAATGATTAACTGTCATAATTTCAGTACGTTTTTTTATACAGGAGATAATTAAAATGCCAAACACTAAGTAGTTTTCCAAGGTATCATACATATTTTTTTGCAATTTATACTCATAAAAAGAAAGAAAAGAAGACAGGTCATATAAGGATGGAGATAATGCACTGGTTTCAAGGATTTCTAAAGCAGATGAATGATTGGATTTCCATTTGCTATATAAAAAACTGAATAACTTAAGAAACAACAGATAAATTGGTTGTTCCCGTATGTTTTACAATTGTATTTTTTTCACCATTGTCATTTACAGTTAATACACTTTGTTTAAACTATGGCATTACCAGAATTGTAAACAACTCGGATGACGCAGATGGTTCAAACACTGTTGATGTGCTGACTACTTTCAATGTGTTTATATATATTTATGAAAAGTAACAATAGTAAGAATTGATACTGACGCAGGCGCCTTCTCTTGCTCTGTGTGAATGTGTGCCTGTGTTTTTAGAGCATTGTGTGTACAGGCACAATGAAATGGCATCCAAACCCAGAACAGATCCACTGCATTCAGTCCTGTGAGGTGAGTGTTGTTTAGAGATAAATTGTAAATTATCAAACCAGAAAACGTTTTATCCAAGATCCATTAAATGCCAGAAAAGTCGCTCATTGTAAAATGACTGGTACCGGAGTAGCAAAATATCTGCACCAACGTTGTTTACCATGAAGAGTTTGATGCACTGGTAGGGTTCACATCTGCTTATTTTCAATTTAAAAATAGCAAGCAATTCTGATTTGAGTTCTACCAGTCCAAAGTGGAGGTCTGCAGAAGCCCTTCATCAACTTTGAGTGATAAGGTTTGATTTGGATTGTTTTACTTTCCAGAGCCAGTAATGTGATCAGCAGAGCTCCTCGGCTAAGAAATAGGACAGAATTAACTATTGAAGCATAGCTTGAGCTTCTAAGTGTGGATGTGTCAGACGGAAAATCACCTAAACAAATGTTTAATATACATTAAAGCATTATTACAATTTGCCATTGTCTTAAATATTAGTGAGAGTACCATTTTTTAAAATAGATTAAGAGGTGTGGTTCTAGATGCATTTTATTGAAGTGATGGGTGTGTGTGGGTAGAGGTAGCAAAAATCAATTGACATAAACTTGTTCAGTAGAGGTATTCGTTTTGGTTGAGTGCTGTTTACTCAGAAACACATGTAAACTATTGTAGATTGTTGCACTGTGCATTGCATTATACTATATTATTACATGAAATGAGCTCAGTTTACAGCAGTTAAATTTTTAACAAAGTGTATATATTATTTTAAAATTTTGGTATAATTCAACATTCTAATGAATCCATTTCCTGTTCAACCTTTGATTCCTTTGATTGCATGATTATATACTCACTGAGCAAATGTTTTTCACACATTATTTTGAACAATACCCTGGCACACCTGTTTTACTGAGAGTGAATGGAGTGTGGACAGTGGACTTTGTTGCTGCACCTTGATGCACCTCTTTATGATGATTGGTCGACCTTTCAAAGGAGAATAACCTTGTAACCAGCTGTCAATCAGTAAATTAGCAATTGGTATGTAAATATGGGCCAGTGTTATTATTAGTGTTAACATTTATTTGGAATATGTACAATTTATCAAGATACAATAACACAATGCATATTTAAATCTACCTTTAATGTCTGTGAAACTGATGCAATAACCATATTTATCTCAAGCAAAAACTGATGATGTCTAAGGATATTACAACATATAACATATGCCTAAAGATCTAACACATGTTCATTTCAAAGACATACTAAATAAAGAATCTTCCCAGGAAAAAATGTGCTGTGAAATTTCATAGTAAAACTGTAAATTGCTTGACAGTTTTATTGTGAACTTTCACAGTTTGACTATAAAGTTCATAGGTTCTACTGTGAAGTTCTGATGGTAATTTTGCCATATTATGGTTCCACTGTCAAAATTCATAGTAAAACTGTAAACTCGAAACAATTGCCTCTGAATTTTGTTCTTACTGACTTGTTGGCTCTCACTGAGGGGAAAAAATGAGTGGAGTTGCTTGATTGACATCTGAACTTATTAAGTAAAAGTGCTAAATGCTGCTCCTAAAATCTGCAATTAGAGCATTCAAGATGTTGCAGACATACAGTGGGAACTGAAAGTATTCAAATCCCCTTTAAACTGATTACTCTTTGTTTCATTGCAGCCATTTGCTAAAATCTCAGAGGCAGAATTGTGACAAGACACAGATCTGGCCAAGGTTACAAAACATTTTTTAGCACTTAAGGTTCCTAAAAGAACAGTGGCCTCCATAATCTTTAAATGGAAGAAGTTTGGGACAACCAGAACTCTTCCTTGACCTGGCTGTCCAGCCAAACTGAGCAATCATGGGAGAAGAGCCTTGGTGAGAGAGGAAAACCCAAAAATCACTGTGGCTGAGCTCCAGAGATGTAGTAGGAAGATGTGAGAAAATTCCACAGCCAACTATCACTGCAGCTGCTACACCAGTCTGTTTTATGACAGAGTGGCCCGACAGAAGCCTTTTCTCAGTGCAAGACATATGAAAGCCCGCATAGAGTTTGCTAAAAAACACATGAAAGACTCCCAGACTATAAAAAACAAGATTCTCTGGTCTGATGAGACGAAGATTGAACTTTTTGGCATTAATTCTAAGCAGTATGTGCAATTGAAGGAAAGATGATTGCGGCCAAGTACAAACATATCCTGGAGGAAAACTTCTTCCAGAGTGCTCAGGACCTCAGACTGGGCCAAAGGTTTGCCATTGTCTTGGCTACAAGAAAATGGCCCTAAGCACACAGTCAAAATAACAAAGGAGTGGCTTCGGAACAACTCTGTGACCATTCTTGACTGGTCCAGCTAGAGTCCTGACCTAAACCCAATTGAGCACATCTGGAGAGACCTGAAAATGGCTGTCTACCAACGTTCATCATCCAACCTGAAGGAACTGCAAGAAAGAATGGCAGAGAATCCCCAAATCAAAGTGTGAAAAACTTGTTGCATCATTCCAAATAAGACTCATGGCTGTACTAGCTCAAAAGGAAGCTTCTACTAAATACTGAATACTGGTCTGAATACTCTTCATTCTGTCAAGATGTGATGCTGAGTGTACATTAATGAGAAATAAAATAAACTTATTTGATTTTAGAAAATGGCTGCAATGAAACAAAGAGTGATAAATTTAAAGGGGCTGTCCATACTCACTGTAAATGAGCTTTTCCAGACATTTCCATGCAACTAGCCCTGAAGTAACTATTCTTCTGTTTAAAACATTCGAATCCATAAATATTGAATTTAAAAGGTGAAATCCATGTAAGGAACACTTCTCTGTTTTACTCTTCATAAATAAATTGTCATTATCCACTGGTCTAAAAGAACACCATGAAACAAACCATTGGCAATTTACCTAACACCTGGCCTGAAAAACAAACACAGTCAAGTAAAATTTCTGATATTAATGATGTAACAATGATGTTCCCCCATCCCCAGTGTTGTCTGCTTTAAATGTTGAAAAACAGTTGCTTTGAAATAGTCTTGTGATTTAATTATTACACCATCACTGAATGACAATCAAACCTTCTCCAGATTATGATTCATGTAATGTTCTATGTTCAAGGAGTCAGAGTCCGCTTTTTATAATTGGAAATGTTCGTTTTGTAGGTAAATGATTCCAGAGCATTTGTCATAAATTATAAACATTCATTGCTCTTTGTCATTTATTTAATTAATTTAATCTTTGTTCATGAAGTGGCTCACAGTGGCTGGCAAAAATGTTGTTAATCTTTATAATTAACTCCTATATATATAATTATATAATATAATTGCTCCTGACTTATGACTTAGATAACATGGCAAGATTAGAAAGATAAATCAAACTTCACATCCAAAACTATCACTGATTCATCTAGCTGAAATCACCTATCTGAGACTTATGCCCACCAGCACACTGGGCTTACAGTACAGGAGAAAAAACAGCTCGACTGGCTTCACCAGTCACAACTCCATATTGTTACCCAAGAGTTTTGGCATAGAATTATTTATATATTTGAAGTGCTTTTCATCAGAACTGAAATGGAGAGGAACATAATTAGCAGCTGTTCAGGATCTTTGGGGTGTCCCAATCAAGAGACGCATACTTCACAAGAAAAAGATGCCAACACTAACAATGAATCTCATAAGATCAGTGCCTGTTGTCATAGCATTTATTTTAGTTTTTTTGTGTTTTGCACTTAGCATTGGACACAGTTGGTTAGTCGGCATGTTGTGTCCTCCGTCCACACCTGTGCTTTGATTAGAGCACATTTGTGAACATATTTTGATTATATTTATTCTTTTTCACTTCATTTTTTTACAACTTAATACAGGGAAGGGCAATCCATAATGGATTAGTTTGTAAATCAAGTCCAGGGTAATCTGCACCCAAAAATGGCTAAAACAAAACAACAATAAAAGCCTAAAATTTATTGTAGCAGCTTACAGGAACTGTGTTCTTGTATTAGGATTTTCATCAATCATCCTTGCAAAAATTCTAGAATTACATTATTCTTAGGTGATCATGTTTGGGATTTACACAAAAACAATAATATTCGAGCATGGGAACAGAGAGAGCCATTTCAAATTAAAATCTAAAATTTTGTTTCTTGAAGTACGTCAAGACTCATTGTTAGGTTTGTTTTGGACCATTGTCTTGTGGTTATATCCAACATATTCCTTAGCCTTTTTACTGGTTGTGGGAAACTGACTAACAAATGTTACATATTAAAAAGATGTACAATACTGCTCACAAAAATTAGGGGATACTCTACATGATATACTTCAAAATAGGAATATGACCTATTTAAGTGTATTTCTTGGTGAAGTTGTAATATCTTTTCATTCCTGAATCAATTACACAATTGCAAATGCATGAATATTAAACCCTGGTGAGTAATGTAATTACAATGTTTGCTTGAAAACAAGCTGATGATTAAACTAATAACTTAATTTCTTAGTATATATTGGAAGACGACATTTGTGAGGCTGATCTCTGGCAGTTAAAATGAGTAGCATCTTGACTGCAACACTGCTGCCTACACAATTTAGAGAAATAGACCCACACACATAAACCATCTTTTGGGTTTCTATCCACATGCAAAGAAGGCATTGGTATGAGTTTAGGGAGTACTTTGGAAAATACCCCCTCTTGAGAGCTTTCCCAGCTCTATCCATGTGGTCTGGAAGCCTCTAGTTTCAGGGAATACACACATTAATCTTTTAAATGCACACCTTTGAGGAGTGACGCATTTAAATGCATTAGAATAAACAGTGTGTGAAGGAAAGAGATTACATTAATTTGTTGAAAAAAAGTGTTAACTAGGAAAGTGGTGGGAGGCGAAAAGATTTCACTTCCAAATTTCTTAGAATATTTTGGCTGTTGAAGCGGAGACGCAAATGCCTGAACTGGCCACCTTGTGGAAATGCTAAAATTGATGGTCTTCTATGGCCTCTTGTATTAAGGTTATCTCACTACAAGCCTCTTTATCATTGTGCTTATCTTATTTAATTTCATTTTGAAATATATGCTATCATGAATGTAATCCCCAGCAAGGTTAATACGTCATACCTGTACTTAGGTTAATTTGGCCAGTAATCAAAAAAATCTTGAGTATAAACACATTGGCAGTAATGGCTGTATGGTTGTATATCATTCAACAAGTTCAACAAGTAATTTCTAGTAACTTTATTTGGTGTACCACAGCAAGACATTTTGCAAATATTCACTCAATTTGAATTTGATGCCTACAACACATAAAAAAGTTGGGACGAGGCATGTTTACCACGATGTTAATTCACTTTGCCTTTTAACAACACTCAATATGTGTTTGAAAACTGAGGGCACTAATTGTTGAAGCTTTGTAGGTGGAATTATTTCCCATTTTTGCTTGATGTACAACTTCAGTAGCTCAAAAGTCCTGGGTATTGCTGTATTTTGCGCTTCATAATGCCCCACATATTTTCAAAAGGACACAGGTCTGGACTGGAAGCAGGACAATCTGTTTTTAGAGTACCTGTTTTTACTACAAAGCCACACTGTTGTAACACATACAGAATGTGCCTTGGCATTGTCTTGCTGAAATAAGTAGGGACGTCCTTGAAAAAGTCGTTGTTTGGATGGCATACAGGTTGCTCCAAAACCTGTATGTACTTTTCAGCATTAATGGTGCCTTCACAGATGTGTAGGTTACTCACCCCATGGTCACTAACACACCCCCATCCCATCAGAGATGCTGGCTTTTGCACTTTGTGCTGATATCCAACCGGACAGTCCTTTAACTATTTGCCCCAGAGGACACAATATCCATGATTTCCAAAAACAATTTAAAATGTGGACTCATCAGACCACAGGACACTTTTCCACTTTGCATCAGTCCATCTCAGATGCGTTCGTCCCAGAGAAGCCGACGGCGTTTCAGGGTGTTGTTGATAAATGGCTTTTGCTTTGCAAGGTAGAGTTTTAACTTGAACTTTTAGATGGAGTGATGAACTGTGTTCATTGACAATGGTTTTTAATGTTTTACTCAACGTAATTGGAAATGGGGTTGTATGTGACAAGAATCTGTGATTAAAATTAAGTTATGTGTATTTCTTAGAGTGTGTCATTGCGGACATAAGTTTAAAAGGTTTAAAAGACAATGGAATCTAAAGCTATTTTCTTTTTCTCTAAGCCATTTGGAGGAGATGGTTGGTGTGACACAATCAATAACCGAGCATACTGCCAGTATGATGGAGGTGATTGCTGTCCATCCACCCTCTCTACGGGAAAGGTAAAATTAAACCTACTTGTATTTTTTAAAATAGACTGGGAACACTTGTATAACATACCTTTTATGTCTGTCTGTAAACGTTCTCCTCTGTTTACTCAATGTCATCCTGTAACCTAGGTGGCTTGTGGCCATCCTACAGGGCAGACATTGTAACTAATGGTTTATTTTTCATACCTGCTTAGCAGGACAGCAGGCTCTTGCATAGAGCTCAGTGAGATCAGGCGTAAAGAGCAACTGGCACAAATACTGTAAAATACCATCTTAAGTGGCTTTGATTAAGGACAGGCCAGGTGTCAGTGGCCAAAGGAGACACAGAAGCTGAATTTTACTATTTTAATAAGCAAATGCTGAGAAGATGAAATAAATAGTCAGTGGAAGTATCGTGCCATCAAGGGTCCAGCATGAGCTGCTGCTTGTGTGTTTACACAAGCAGTGGAAAAGCATCAGACATGTTAATGACTACACTCTGGTTTAAGAGTGTCTAGGATCAGTGCCAGAACTGGGGGCTGGAAGTAGAGGACAGTAGATGATTCTACATTTATATTTAGAGCATTTAGCAGAATCCCTTATGCAGAGCAGCTTCTATGCAATACAAGTTGTATCCAAATGTGTAAAGCCTTGTCATTCCTTTTCCACAATTTAAAGAAAAATGAAACCAGATTTAGATTCCACTGTGGAACTGAACATACAACCTGTGGTAATGGTTTTACCCTTTCATCTGCTTTATTCCTAATGTTTGTTTTCATTCTTTTAAATAAATCATGTAAATATTCAGGCTGCTCTCCAGGTGCATAACCAAAACTATAAACAGGGTAGCTATGAAAACTTGCTCATTGACGAATGACATACAAAATCACAGTTCCTCAGAAATGTTATTTCTAAACATTTTTAGCAGCTTTATAAAGAAGAACACCGTTTTTGAATAAAACAATTATAATACACTATAAATCTTTAGACACTGTTTATATTAATATATACATCTATATAATACAAATATATTTCTGGTACACCATGCTAGAACCAGGTGGAATCCCCTTTTATCTTCAGAACTGCCATAGTTCTTTGTGGCACAGATTTAACAAGGTGCTGAAAACATTTCTCAGAGATTTTGATCATGGAGATCTGGTGACTGTGGAGGCCATTTGAGCACAGTGAACTCTCCTGTTCTATAAATTATTTTTCGTGACTGTAGTCATAAAGCAATGGACATGGTCCGCAACAATACTCAGGTAGACTGTGGCATTTAAACAATGCTCAATTAATATTAATGGAACCAACATGTGAAAAGAAAATATCCCTCACACCGAACACCAACAACAGCCTGAACCATTGACACAAGGTGGAATGGATCCATGCCTTCATGTTGTTTAAACCAAAATCTGCCCCTACCATCCGAATATCACAGCAGAAACAAAGTCTCGTCACACCACTTCTTTTATTGTCCAATATCGATGAACGGATGTGAATTGTAGAATCAGTTGCTTATTCTTAGCTTACAGAGTTGGCACCCGATGTGGTCTTCTGCTGCTGTAGCCCATCTGCAAAAAAATTTGCCTAGAGAAGTACCACTCACTGGATATTTTCTCTGTTTATATATAAGACCTTTCATTGCAATGGATGTATAAAATAAAGTGCATGCGCTACCACCTTCAGTGTGTTTTGGCGATCTTAGGTGATCATACACCCCACTAAACAGTCAAGCGTGGCACTCTCATCCACTTTAACATGCTTCTGTTTACCCCCATGAATATGTATAAAGGAGTATAGACAGCTCAAAGTCCAGAGAGATACATTTCAAATGTCATAACAAATGGCCTGAATATGTATGTCCAGGTGGAATGTTAGATTTTCCTTTTTAATTAATTTGCAAAAACTTCTGTTTTCACCTCTATTATGTAAGTGATGTCTTAATAATATTATATATCACCAACTCTTGGTGTCTTTGTATCTATCCCTATGACACACAGGTCATCCAGTTTGGAGTGGACTGTGACCTTGATGAATGCACATGTCGTGACCCTCAGGCTGAAGAAAACAAGAAAAAGAAGGGAGTCATTGTGCCATAAGATAACTGGAAAATGAGGAAAACGAAATCAAAACTTGCACATATACCAATGTGTAGAAGTCTATAAAACTGATACTACCACATTGTATACTGATCTATAACCCATATAGAATATCTGACATAGGTGTAGGTTTGAATATAACCTATTATAACATTTAAATTCATTAACATATATAAAATATGCCCAGTTTGTATCTCACTAGCTAACTAGAGAGCTTTATTCCAGTACTCCATGTACAGCACTAGCTTGTTTTGTGTCACATGCTCTGTTAATTTTAAACCAGCAACCATTGGTTGCCTTTATGCACAACATCATATTGAACAACAGTGAATCATTCTGGTCAAGTGTAATTTTACTGATATATCAATAAATTGAACATATTTTGAAAAAAAAAAACAACTATAGTACATTTTTGTCACTTTTGAGAAAAATAATACGCAGTAATGCCCAGTGAACATTATAGTTTAAAGACTATAATGGTTTTAGCAGAGGTAGAGAGCTTGTTCTTTCCATTGTTCTTTTCCACCAAATCATTATTTTTTGGTAACAGTAAACAAGGATGGTAGATGTTAGTAGATGTCAGTAGATGTTATCCTGCCTATGCCATGGTCAGTAGCCAGAGGTTGAGAGAAAGTCAAAGAAGTGGCTTGTGTATGTATGATTTGATTCCAAATAACGTATTGATATTGGAGAACCATTGGAGAAACCATAGATACAATTTTTAGTCCCTAACAGTCCACAGGTGGTTACTATAGTTACAAATTTTTCTGTCATTTAATCTTATATGCTTCTCTCTAGATAACATATAAATTATCGCTTTAAGTTAATAAAGAAATAATGTTACTGAAGAACACTCAGCCTATGTCAAAAAGAAGCTTCATGTTAAACATACTTTTTCTGATCTCACAGACATCTGGGATGGGCCATCACACAGTTATGTATTGGTCAGATGTGGTCAGTATTCCAGATTTTTTTTTCTCTGGGCCAAAGATAAAAATGACCGTTCAGACTGATATGAGCAGCAAAGAAGGCCAGGTTATGAGGTTGTGATGAGACTATGGCAAATGTAATTTACACTTTTGTGATGGCAGCATTAATGCAGAAATGTACTGCAAATGAGATTTTAGATCAACATATGCAAACATCATTGCAGATCTTTTCTAGGGATGCTCTAAAAAACATTAAAAGACATTAAAAGGCATGGCTGTGGAAGAAGAGGGTGAACAAGAGCAACCATATAATATTGCAAGTATTAAGACATGTTTGCAGGAAGAATGGAAAAAATAACATCCGGCCTCATGTGTTGTGAGAATGGCAAAATTAAAACATGGTAAATGCTTTTCCATCCCACTGTTTTTTCAAAATGTGTTGCAGGCCTAAAGTGCAGAAATGGATTGGCTTATTAGCAATTGAAAATAGTTTGAAAAGTCCAATATTTTCTGATTTGGGGTTCTACAACTATCAACAGTCACAACTATCCTTCACAAAAAAATAACAAAAAGCCCAATAGCAGATAGTATGGTCTCCATAAAGCCAGTGGGATTCAAGTGAGAAAATCCAAAGTATTTATACTAACTGACTTGGGGAAACATACCGGTAGAACACCTTTCAAAATTCCATACAGCGGATTGTAATAACCATCTATAACATATTGTTGATGCTTGGACTCAAGATTTTCTCCTTCAATTGAAGACCATTTCTGATCAAGCTTCTTTTTATTAAGCTTATTATAATAGGTCTATACAAGGGCCACCTTGGCATCCTGATAAAGCCTCTGGATACTTCTATTGCTCAACTGTAAGAAAAGATCACACTAAATATTTTTTCATTTGTATTTCTGGTTGTATTTTAATAAGGAGACCGAGAAATAATTAGACATGATCGTTATACCATTTCTATAATGATGGTATATGTCATCTAATGCTGGCCACTCAATTCAATTTGCTATTTCCTGGCAACAAAAACCTGAAGTGGTTAGTAATACTTTAAGGTGAGGTTATTCTACCCCAGTTTTTGTTCGCAGTGTGTATCCACCACATTACTTTGTTGTTGCCAGGGGCTATTGCAGAGCTTCATGGGAAGGGGACTCTAACTATAAACAAGCCCTTACCAAAGCTAAATCTGTGTATCTATCCTCAATCATAGAGAAAAACAAATAATAATCCTAAATTTCTATTTAATACAGTCTCCAGATTAACTAAAAACATCACAGAAACCGACTCTGAAGTTCAGCATGCAGCACTAACGTAGATTTTAGTTCAGTTACCTCTGAATCAGGACTAGAATCTTTTATCCCGATCACTAATACTGAACTGTCCTCACTGATCATATTGTCTAAGTCATCAACATGTTTATTAGATCCAATCCCTACATATTTACTCAAATAATTATTACCTAGTATTATAGAACCATTATTTGTTATCATAAACTCATCCCTTACCTATGGTTATGTGTCAAAATCCTTTGCGCCGTAATAAAACCCCTGGTTAAAAAAGCCAACCTTGACCCTTGTGTTCTGTCTAATTATAGACCAATCTCAAATCTACCTTTCCTCTCCAAAATATTAGAAAAAGCTGTTTATCATCAGCTCTGTAGCTACCTCCAAAGTAACGGTATCTATGAAACATTTCAGTC
>JAUZST010004605.1:0-16190 GCA_034779995.1 Parotocinclus haroldoi | reverse complement strand
AGAGAGAGAGAGAGAGAGAGAGAGAGAGAGAGAGAGAGAGAGAGCGAGAGAGAGAGAGAGAGAGAGAGAGAGAGAGACAGAGAGAGAGAGAGAGAGAGAGAGAGAGAGAGACTTGGGGGTCTTGGGGGTTTTCTCCCACAGACCAAAAGCCTGCGTTAGGCTAATCGGTTCCGATTCATTGATTAACGCCCTACGATCGATTTGGTTGCCTTGACTAAGGTTGTTCCTGCCTTGCACCCTGTGCTGCCAGACAGGCTCTCCCATGACTCTGTCCAGAATTAAGCTGGAAAAGAAAATGAATGAAATCTAAATTTGAGTTGATTTGGCGAGCAAAGATACCCAGGGCATCCTTGTCCCACACACCTTCTACCAGCTCCTCCTGGGGGATCCCCAGCCACTCCTAGGTCAGCCGGGAGATCCCTCCAGCGGGTCCTGGGCCTACCCTGGGGCCTCCGGGCTCGTAAACTGTCTCCTCTCCATGGGAAGGGGCTACTCAGTAGGTTCTACTCAGAGTTGCTCCCAGATTGCTGAGCTTCTCACTTGATCAGGAAGAGTACGCCCAGCAAGCCACCAGAGAAAACTTGTTTCAGCTGCTTATCCACATTCTCATTTTCGATCATTTTGATCATTACCCAAGGCTCAAATGTTACCGTAGGTGAGGGTGGGGACGTAGATCGGTTTGTAATTTGAGAGCTTTGCTTCGTGGCTCCGCTCCCACGTCACCACTGCAGTCCCAGAGACGCTTCTCCGCTCCTTCACTTGGGGTAGTCTCTAACCCCCTACCTAAAGGGAGCATGGCATTCCCTTTTCCAGGAGGTAACCATGGCCTCAGAGCTGGAGTGAAAGCTATCCGAAAATCACAAATTGCGTTCTTTCAAGGGTGCGTAATACACGAGCCCCCTTGGGTCCTAAAAACGTTAGTAACGACAGCCCACCGAAAGGAAAACAGGAACTACGTCCTCCAGAACACGGGCTGCAGATGGCATTAGCAGCTATGCTAGCACCCTGAGTTCACCGGGTTTCTCCCTGGTTTGTGGTGGAGAAATGTTCAGATAAAAGAACAGGTTCACTAAAGCATGAACGGACGAGTTTAATATAATCTACGCTGGAGAATGAACACTTGCGCCACCCTATGGTTATACATAATCACCCATAATAAAGCTTGTTTTATAATGAAGTGTTGAATTATGCAATTTAGCGAGTAACGGACTAAAAGCGAAAAGTAAAAGTACTTACTCGGGGCTCTAGCATAGCCGCCAAAACAAACTGCAGCCTTGCTCCAGAGGATTCAGGTCTTGTTTTCCTTTCGGTTGGCTGCCATTGCTAACCTTTTTAGGACCCATGGAAGTGTGTTTTCAATAGGAACACCATACTGTAGATGTAAGAAAAAACTGAGTAAAACACATTAAACACAGCGTAGGTCTGCACTGAGCGAGAGCTATTGTGAATCGGAATCACCGAATCACTCTGTACTGATTCGCGAATCGAGTTTCAGGCTGGACTCGACTCGTTTCTCAACGTTCCAGGTAATTCTTTTGCTAATCATTTAAACTTCATACCTTAAATTTGAAATTGCATCAATGTGCAAAGCGCCAAGTATGAGTTTTTGGCTGCTAAAGCTGAGAGCCGGAGAAGGAAAAGTTCCAGCACAGGGCCTTTTTTTTTCCCTGTCACACGGCAGCACAGAGAAACGGCCCCGGCAGAATCGTAATAAACCACAGTAGCAAATTCTGCGAAACAGACAGCATTTTCTGAGAAAGCGAGTGAGTTGGGTGCAGCTTTGAAGTTTACGGCTTTATTTATGAAGGACCCATATGCTACCCAGAGGAGGAGGAGGAGGAGGAGGAGGAGGAGGTGCAGCTGTTCTGGCCTGTGATTGGCCAGCTGGATGTTCTTCCTCTGTTTCTGCCAGACTAATTACAGACGATGAAAAAAGTTTAAATTGCATTCCTGCTCCAAACTGCACTTTTCTTTTAAAGCAGTAATGTCACGGTTCTTGTGTACTTTAGGTGCATAAGCTTTTAGGTTTTAGGGTTTTATTGATAATAATAATAATAATAATAATCATACAAATCTTTATTAAATCATTCGTTTGAAAACGAATGCAAAACAGACCTTGAGCACTAAAGTCATAAGTATCACCTATTTGCTCTGTGGTCACTTAAGTGTGGTTAAGGTACAGGACTGTACACCAGAAGGTCCAAGGTTCAAATCCCACTGCCTCAAAAGGGCTTCTGATCAACCTCCAGTAGCCTGGATTGTAGAGGACTGTTCACAGGAAGGGAACAATTTTTCATGTGGTGGGACCTTCTCACAATGTGCGTCACGATTTTTTGGTTTAAACACCCGCTCTGTTTTAGCTTTCTTTGATTTCCCTTCTCTTAACGTGTCACTGAGATTTCACCCTGTCTTACTTGGAAAAAAAAAAAAAGAATCACGAGCGGAGGTGAGAACCGTTCTTAGACAAACAGAAAACCTGTGGTAGCCGAGCGATTAAGGCACTGGGGCTCTGGACCTGATGGTCCAGGGTTCAGATGGCAAGCTGCCACAGTTGGGTATTTAACCAAGGTCCTTAAGCCACGATAGCTCGAGTTTTGTAAGACTCTATGAGTTGTAAGGGCGTCTGCTTAAATTCTGTTTAAATGTAAGTTTTATCGCCGTCATCCTCCAGCCTTTCAGCTTTAACATCCGTGTTTTTATAATCACCCTGTTTCTTATTCTATAATCTCTTGGGCTCTGATACTAGCAGGACGAGCCGTTCTGCCCGGCAACCGAGCTCTGACTAGTCAGCCCTCATCCAGAGCGACTTACAATCCTTACTGGTCCAAGCCAGTGTGGGATAAGGGCCTTGCTCAGGGACCCAACTGTCTCAGAGGTGGGATTTGAACCCTGGACCTTCTGGCCCCTATTGCAGTGTCTTAACCCCTAAGCCACCGCAGTCCCGAAACAAAACAGAAAAGACAAAAATCGATCCTGTGTGAAGTTCGAAGAACTAAATATCCAGCCACCGTCATCCTGTGAGAACCGGCGATACATTTAAGGACGAGTCAGGTGGAGCTACGAGGTGGAGCTATAATGCAGGGACGAGGAGTGTAAAAACAACAAGAAGGTGTGCCTAATAAAATGGCCCGCGACTGAGTTAAATGCTGAGCCGCTCATTTAATTTTGAGACTGAACGTGCACTCGTACACAACACGCTCTCCACTTTGAGCGCTGACCTGCTTTTGTCTCCGTCCGACCGTTTTTCTTCCTCCACCCGCTCGCAGTCCCCAGTGCGTTCTTCTACACCTGCTGCATCATGGGACTTCATTATGAGCGCTTAGCTGTGCTCACTTTGGTGCGCTGTACGTTCACAGAAGTGGGTTGGCTCACGCACTAATGAACTCGCTTCACCCTTTTCGCCCTAACGCCGACAGGTCAGGCCGCAGGGACAGCCCCAACCCCTCTTCTCTTCAACGGGGGGGCTGACGAAAATGTCCTCGAGTACAAAGGTAACGAAGGGTTAGCGATGCTGAAGATCCGATCGCAAGGAACCAGCCATAAGTAACGAACCCTTTGTTTCAATTAGAGTTTCCACGGGTGAGACCGATAGCATCACAAATCGGTCCCCGAGCCATCGAGCTTCCAACGGACCCCTTATCCTTTTACTACATGGGCTGTGTGTTTATGAACGTCAACAATAAGGGAATTTAACACAGCCAAAACGCCAAGGAAAAGCAACAACATGTTATTAAACACGGTCCCGGAAAAAGCAGTCCAGAGCCAAACAGGCTCTAATCTAATCTGTGACAGGACTGTGCAAAAGTATTAGGCCACCGTTGGATTGGTAGGTTCAGTAATGGTAGCGGCTACCTTATTTTTTTCAATCATTTTTTCAAAATGTTTCCTTAACCTTGTGATGGATAGTCGTCGTTCGTCCGTCCCCCTCCATTGGCTGTTTCTTTCCCACCTTCACCTCCATTTCTTGGTTGCTTGAAAGTTTTTCCTCCAATGTGCGAATTTAAAAAAACTGCCAAAAACAACGGGAAATGCTAATTCAAACTGTGATTTACTTCAGATAACATTCAAAGGTAGTTGCATTTAAAAACATTTGTAAGCACGCCTCAGTCTTATTGTTTTTTTTTTTTCTTTTTTTTTTTTTACATTTACGCCCTTATCCAGGGCGATTTACATAAGACACGTTCTTACAGGCCGAGCGATCGTGGCCTAATGGACGAAAATCCGACCCCAGACTCGACTTGGGCTTTGGGGCTTTGTGGTCCATAATCCAGTACTTTAACCGCTAGGCTACCCTTGCTAGTAACACACTTTTTTTTCCTTAAAAATAGCTTTTGTGATCTGGATTTTTCCTCAGTAACTGGATTTCTCTCAGCATGAATCGCATACAGCGTGGCAGAATCGAACGCGCTTGCCAGGTGCTCTGCTTTGCTTCTTTTGACCTGGCTGCTTGTTTGTTTTGCTGGGTCTGGCAACCCTGGAATTACAACCGGACAACCGGCGAAGCGAACACCACACAGTTTTTGGGAGACTCGAGCAAATGAAGAATTTTATGATTATTCCGTCCATCCATCCATCCAATATCTTCCGCTTCACCTACACGGGGTCACGGGCCAGCCGGGGCAGGAACAACCCTAGACGGGGCTCCAATCGATCGTAGGGAAAACACACACACACACACACACTTTAGACACGCATGTCTTCGGACTGTGGGAGGAAACCGGAGTACCCAGAGTAAACCCACGCAGGCACAGGGAGGACATGCAGACTCCACACAGAAGGGACCCAGGTCGCCCCGCCCTGGGATTGAACCCAGGACCTTCTGGCTGTAAGGCAGCGGTGCCGCCCCACCGAATTGCGTTGTTTATTTAATTAAAGCATTGGGTCACATCCTTGGGTGAGAAATATTTTCTGATTTCTGCTTCTACGGCTGCAAAGACTGAGGAAGTCTTAAAAAAAAAGTCGTAAAAGTGGGGATTGGTCATGTGACTGGATGTTGCATCGCAGATGCTGTTGGTTTTTATTTGTTATTCAGTTTTTGACTTTCATGACATATCTGACATCTGACTGGGTGTGAAGAGAGTGTCTGCGTGAGACTGGGGATTAGGAGCATGTTGTAAGGGTGTATTCCCCAAGATCAGTTCATGTAAGCATCACATGGGAGTGTTGGTAAGGTGGCGCTAAGACGTCTGAGCCCTGGAGACGAGAGTCCCGTTTGGTTTCAATGTCTATGAATGCTTGTCAGCTGAGAGAGATGAGATCAGAGCACAAGCAAACAGACACATCTGTATTAGGATGAGCAGGAAGACCAGCGAAGATCTGACCCTGACCACCCCTGATCGCCTGGGCGAGGAAGCTAAATGCCAGTCAACATGTGAAGGAGAGGAAAAAGACATGCCAGCAGAGCAGGAAGCCATGGTACAGGAGGACGAGGAGGCGAGCCGGGAAAAGGTGGAGGGCTCCAAGAAAAAACCAGCCAGGGTGCAGTCTGTGTTCGGTCTCGTGAGGCACCAGGTACGGACGCAACCCGCAGCCGAAGCGCGCAAGTCCGGACTGCTGCAGCTGGTGCACCAAGTCACCAGCCAGCTGGACCGAAGCGGAGTTAAGGAGCAGAAGGAGCGGGGCGACATCGAGGTCACCGCGTTTGAGGAGATCAGCAAAACCCAGCAGGACACAGAGGACAAGGACGAGTGCGTAACCCTGCTGCAGGAGGTCCTGAGCAGCGTCGAGGCTCTGAGGAAGGAAGTCCGAGAGGAGATTGCACTGCTCAGGCAGGAGTCCCGGAGCTGCACGGAGGAGGCGGCGCGAGGTCTGGAGACGAGGCTGGCGACGCTTCTGAGCATCGACGCAAACGAAAAGACCAACGACTCACAGGCCCTTACTTTCCCACCGCTCCCAGGGGCGGCCAGAAAGCGTGCCCTGAGGCGCACCATGACCAACCTGGCCATGACCAGTGGTGCCCTGCTGGCACTCCGGCCTCGCTGCATGTCTGAGCCGGTGGTGAGTCAAGCGGGGAACGTGAGCAACGGCGTCGGTCGGACATTACGCAAGGGGGCCGAGGCGCCAAGAGGGACGCTGCTTCCGTCGCTTCCTGCGGCCAAACAGACCAGAAAGGAACTACGCTCCAAAAATCGTACAGTTAAACCAACAGCGTGAGTGAAGCGGGCCAAAGAAGATACCTAGAAGTTACAGCGGCCGGAAGAGAGGAGGACGACACTAAAGGAAACGACAGACATGAACAAACCCACAGAAAACCGGGGACTGAAAACATTCGTGACTGGGGCAATTAGTGATATACATGATATTTTTTTCCTAATATACCTCTTCTCATCGTAATGCCACCATCAGTCCAGTGAGGTAAGGATTCCACCAGTGTCTTGAAGCAGTCGTTATGAATCTGATCCACTTCTATGCTATAGTTTAGCGAGAGTTTGCTTCATGTGTTCCCCTGCTGTTCCCAATATTTCCGTGCGCCTGAATTCTATCGGGACTGGATAAGTTAATTAGATTAAACTTTAAATAAGTAAATATTAGATCTCTTTTGTGAACTGGCATACATTACTAAGAACCCGATCAGGGGCAGTGAAAATACATTTTATCCCGCACTGCCTAGCAGAAGTACCGGGCACGATGCAGACTCACAACAGGCACTACATTTCCCATAATGCCCCCGGCATCTTTGCAAAAAAACCAGAGAGGCTCATGCTTTCAGTCAGAGCCAGTCTCTTTCTGCTTGTCTCCGGGATCACCGAGAGCTCAGAGCTGCATAATTAGGCAAAGCTAACTCCTAAATAAACTTGCTCTTCACTTATTTTTTTAAAAATCGATTTATTGTTTATGCACAGCTGTTCCCCTGTGACTGATCTGATTCAATAACAGCCCCCAGTGCTTTCAGGCCAGGATTCAAACTACGCCTTTAAGGTTTCGATGAACTGTCGGTTAAACTTAATCAGGGTGTTTTTTTGGGGGGGTTTGTTTTCTTTTTCTCTTGCCATCCGAACACCAATCGTAATTTTGGTGGAATAGTTAGTGAATCTGAGCCAGAAAACTATGGCCGCTAAAACTATGGCCCGGCATCTTTCCAAAAGCTTAACGCTTTCAGTCGGAGTATAAAAAAATAGCCTGGAAACATGCTGGCCTAAACTTAAACTCCAGTCCAGCCTGTGTTCGTACGAGAGGACGACTTTTCTGACGATGATTGGTGAATCTCGGAAATAAGTCAGGACTGAAATGAGCGCTAGTAAGACGTTTTAATTCTAATTCTAATTTAGGATTGCTTTACAATATTTACCATGGAGAATTAAAGATGTAAGAACGTGGATGTGCCAGTGCACCAATGGCTATGCTGTAGTTAGCGTGTAAAATACCCTGCTCATAAAAATGAGGGGATATTTACTCAAAATGAAATGCCCCCTGTTTTTTGTGAAGGCATCTGCCTCCCCTGTATTAAAAACCATCAGACACCACCGGTCTCAACCCATCATGACACGGCAGGGCTGAGGAGCCAGCAGGACCAGGAGCCCACCCTTAATAAACAAAATTGTTTACATTCAAGGGAGGGGGGACTCTTGTATTTGCGTTGGTAAAATATCATGTTTAGACCACACACACTCACTCTACATTGGCCTGATCGTTTTTTCCAGCTTATCAGAGACGAACGCCGGTTTCACCCGTCTTCTTGAGGTGACAGGACTCGATTTTGGGGCTTTCGAACACCCCTCAAAGTGGTCTATACAGCCCATCTGTGTTTGCGATTCTTTTTCTTTGTCACGGAAGCTTCTGTTCTCCCAGGAAAAAAAAACGTGCCGTGAAATTTGAGCGTAGAACCACAAAGTGGCCGAATTGTCATCAAAAATTCATAGCAGGGCTTCAAAAAATAGTTTCGCTATGGAACCTCACAGTGCATGTGTTCCCCCTGGACCATTAGTAAATAATCTGTATTTTGGTGTGTGTTGTTTAGGCTAAAGAACAGCAAGGCACTTTAGAGAGAGAGAGAGAGAGAGAGAGAGAGAACAGTAAAAAAAAAAACCCGACTTTTTTTCTGAACAGTTCTCACGCGATTGTAAACACAACAAAGAACATTTTATTAATAGGTGGACATGTTAATCGTTTAGTTCTTTGATATCTCGGTTGCTATGTGAACACTATTTGAGAAAACTGTATTTTACCGCATGAATAAAAACAAACAAAAAAAACCTTTTAAAACACAGCAGGTCTTCCTTTTAGCTATTGCACACGTTCCAATCATTTCCCGTTTTTGACGTCCAAGCCTGAATTTCACCTTTTAGATTTTTTTTTCTCTTTCAGGTTAAAATGCACGATAAACGAAATAAATACAATTTCTCCTTCTGATCGCTTTTCGCTTTTACATTCGATGCTTTTGAGTACAAAAAAAAAACGTTTTTGGCAGTTGAAATACGCAATAAACAGTGTCAGGCTATGAAATAAAATAAAATACCGTCTAGTAAATGATAGGAATGAAATATTAGACGAACGGTAGTAGATATAAACTGCTCCCGAAGACGAGGCGACATTTCTAAATGAATATGAAGCAATTCAAATATAAACGTTTGATTTCGTTTCATTTGCGTAAATGAGATTTAAACTCCGAGTACTGAGCGATGTTTCGTAATCGTGGGGGTGAATTTAACAGGGGCGGGTCAAACCGGATCAGAGTGCCCCCTGCACTGTGTTCAGTAGGGTGCGTGGTCACCGAAGAGGGTCAAAACACGCTGACCGTGACGGGGCGTGGACAGGATCGGATCATCCAGCAGTTCTTGTCTTAAAAGGGATCCTTTTCATATTCGTTTTGAAATAAAACCTCGCTTTTGTGAGAGGCGCATAAAGGGTCATTTCAGAATTTAAAAATTTAAAAACGTCAGGGTTACCGCTGGCAAGCGAATGGAACGCTTCCACCTAGACAGCAACCCTAACGCCACCACATGTATAATTTATGGGAATTCACAGTAATTAGAGAACTGATGCTTGGCGACTGCTCTGTGTGTGTGTGTGTGTGTGTGTGTGTGTGTGTGTGTGTGTGTGTGTGTGTGCGCGTGCGCGCGTCAAGCAAAGCCTTCGTAATCTGTGGCTTTAAGATGGTTTTAAGAAAACACACACTGCCGTTGTTCATCTTCAACACTTTTAATATCTCAACCCAGAGAGCAAAATCTCAAACAACAATCATATAGCAATAATAAAAAAAGCAAGCATTCCCATTAAACAGGGTTTCTCAAACATTTGTCCCTGATAACTATACTATAATATATATATATATTTTACATTTGTTCGCCTCTCAGAGAAGCTCACGGACACTACGCACTTCTCCGGGGGTTCAAACCTCACCTCCGATAAGCTGCCAAACTGTTTGGATTATAAGGCAAGTGCGAACCTCTCTAGATAAAGGCGGAAATGAATCAAGTGTGCAGCCACAGGAGCACCAACGAAAGACGAGGAACTTCTCTCGAACATTCGTCTAAGGGTCACAGTAAAGGGGAACAAACGTCGCTGTGTGGTTCTCGGGTACCGCTGGTGAACCGAAGAAAAAGAAAACTAGACGAACATCTTGACCCACAGCTGGTGCGTTCATCGACAGGGTCACACGGGGAGAGGAAACGCGGAGGAAGCGTGGCGCCGTTCATATCCATGCTCAGCACCGTTCATTCATTCGTAGCTTGTTTCACCAAATGGCAGCGGATCTGCATTAACGTATTGCTTAGGTTTCTCTTTGGGTTTAGCTGGGCTTTTACTCTAAAGCTGTTACGAGTTAACGAGGGCGTAACGATGCGCTCTGCTCGCGGTACGATCCGCTTCGATCGAAGATTAGCTGTGATACGGAGTTCACGATTCGATTTTACAGCCATTTCGTTTTTGGTCCTGGAGCGGCTGGGATGCAAAGCAAGGCGCGTTTTCCGTTATACGTTCTTAAGCACAAAAAAAACAACAAAAAAAAAAAAACGCCTTGCAGTCGAAAGAAAAAAAAAATGCTAACGGAGGCTAGAATTCGTAAACAGAGCGTTCCGCTTCAGCGTCGCCCTATTGCAAATACCGGAGGGGAAAATGTTTACACCAAGACAATACTGGAAAGGTACGACTTGTTGGGGGGGAAGGGGGTGGTGGTGGTGGTATTTTTTGTATTTGGGGGTGGGGGGGCGTTTCCTTTTTCGTTACGGGAAGAAATACAAATACAAATTGCGCTTAAACGAAACTCATCTCGTCTCCTTCAATTGACAGAGAACGGAAATTGACTCTAGGGAGAGAAGAGACCGGGGAGTACGAGGCCCCCTGGTGTTCGAAAAAATGCAACTGCATTACGGAACGTGAGAAGAGACCGCGTGATATTTTTGTGCGCCGTTACACCCCGTTAGGGTTTCGTTCGCTTAGGTTCGGTAGTAAAGGCACAAGCTCAGCTCAGCTAAACACTGCTAACATTCAGCGTTAAGATGCTTCAAAATGCCCTGATGCACGTAGTCTGTGGCTCAAAGAACAATCTAACAATCTAATCTGACCTGCAGCAGGACTTCTGCTTCGACTGACAAACTTTATTAGCACTGCTATTCGGGAAGGGGCGGCAGGGCGGGGCATTCACGCCGGTCGCGCAGGTCCCCTGCTTCTGCGCTTAATTAAGCCACGTTAAGGAATAGTACGCTGGTGAGCGTGACGACGAGGGGAGCGAAGGAGAGCGGGTGCTTTCCTCTGGCGCCTCCCCTCACTGGGTGGGCCACCAAGGCAGAGGAGACAAAGACTGGTCGGTCTAAGCTGGGCTGAATGGTCCGATAGTTCTCCAGCAGCAGCTTCTGCTCGACGTCGTTCTTATCCGAGTAGTAGAGATGGCCCGTGAACGTCAAATACTGGAGGAGAGGCGGAACGGCAGACAGCACATTACTATAGAAGTTAACATTACTTTTCACCATGCTGCATAGAGGGCGTGACACGTCATTAGGTACACCTTGCCAGTACCGGGTTTGACCCCCTTTCGCCTCAGGACTGGCACCCGAAGGCAAAAGCAGCCTGAACCGGTCATAAGGTTTCCCGTAAATTGAATAAATTGAGTAAATTGAACTGATCTGTTCCACCCTGTATCATTTCTTACATGCATCCATGGAGCTGTATTACGCAAGAGCTCCCCCCCCGGATTACGGCGGAGAAATGATCGGATAAATCCGTCCTAAGTTCAACAGGTCATGACCTGAGGAGCGTAGAAGAGTGAAAAGTAGGTCAACGTTTGAAACACTTGCATTGACTTGGCCAAAATCTCGAACGCGAAGCTTATTTCCGAATAAAGCGCTGAGAAATCTCGTCATTTAGCGAGTGAAGGACCGAACGTTGAACGTGAAAACAAAACGCCGAACTCTAGGTCGCTAGGTGCAAACGCAGGCTTAGGCGAAGCCTGAAAGCCGTTTTCCTTTCGGTTGGCCGTCATTACTAACCTTTATCGGACCCATGGCGACTTGTTAGCACTAACAATACAAAGTACCGCAGATGCAAAGACATAAAGAAGTAAAATCACAATAAAATTAGCGGAATCCCTGCGTACCGAATCGTGAACCGGGTGTCCGAGGAAACGACTCCAAGCGCACCCGCGTTCCGAGGGAGGTGGCACCCCTGAGAACCGAGGCACGACTGTATTTGTCTGCGGCCGGGGGTTACCTGGTTTTTGGAGATGAAGGTGGGCTTCTCGAACACAATCCAGTCCACAGTCTGGGTGCAGGGGGGCGTGGTTTGACCTCCCTGGTACCGATAGAACACATTACCATGAACAGGAAGGAGTTGTGACAGCGCTGGTGGAGCTACGGTCACGTGATCTCCTGGAAAACAAGCGGCGTGGTGTGTGAACGGACGGAGATGAGAGAGAAATGAGAGAGGGGGAAAAAAAACAAACAAAAAAAAAAAACACGTTGAATTTTACCGATGTCGAAAAAAAGTGATCGACCGCAGTACGTTAAAAATACATTCACATTCTAATCCATGCCTGAAGTGTTAAACATCGGGTCAGCGATTCACTTCAGCAATAAAACACAACAGCAGTAAGCGTAAAAAAAATAAAATAAAATAAAAAAATACCTCACTCACTGTGAACGTACGATTTGGTTCCCTTGCGGGAAAAATGATTTCAATCCATTTGATCACGTTTCCTTCCTTTAAAAGGGTACGAACAGTTGAACGTATAAACAGATGACATTGAAAAGAAAAAAAGAAAACGTTTCTTATAACGACATGGGCTACAATTCCAGTGTCGATACCTGAAAACAAAATAAGGCGTCGGCAGTTTTATAGCAAGGCGAGATCAAACAAGACAATCAAAAGCGGCTTGGTGACCTGGGTGTGGAACGAGGGCGACTGCACCAGATACGGCCTGGAAGTGTTTGTTCACGTCGCCGGCGATCTGGAAACAGAACACGTGACCGGACGTAAAACACCACACGCCGAAAACTGCTTACATCAACATGGGGCAACTGAAATGTACAGTACGAGTGACGAACAAAGTCAAACCCAATGTAAGAGCAGGACGGATCTGATCGGTCGAGGATTCGACCTAGCGGTTAACGGACTACACTATGGACCAGAAGGTCCAGGGTTCAAATCCCACCTCTGAGACACTCGAGTCCCTGAGCAAGGCCCTTAACCCACAACGGCTTGGATTTTAAGGCTGTACTAACTGTAAGTCTCTCTGGACTGATAGGGCGTCTCACAAATGACACGAATGTAAATCAAGAAGGGCTTGGACTTTATCCCCGGACCTCCAATTTGGCCGAACAAACTGATTTACTTCTAGAAACCCACTATCGTGGCGCTACATGTGAATCTGAACGGAGAAAGACGGCGTTACATCGATGAAGATCCCCATCATGAGCAGGCCAGACGGCTCTGAGGAAGCTGCTTTGACATCGGCGAATCCAGGAGCCACGCCCACAATCTGCATCTGGTAACAAAAATGTATATAACAACATAATGGTCTCAATAGTGTGTGTGTGTGTGTGTGTGTGTGTGTCAGATTTAGTTCAAGAACGCAGCATTTTATTATCTATTACCTTCTATTATCTAAAGCCAAAGCCAAATTCGGTGGGCGGTGGAAAGGAAAAACTCCCCAAATGTTATAAAGGAAGAAAGCTTGACAGGAACCAGGATTTAAAAAGGGACCCGTCCTCCTTGTGGGCCTTGATTATCATACAGAGTCGCGTTTCGGTTCTGAATCGAACGAGCTGACACCTGATTCACGATTCACGATTCAGCACACGCTGATTCAATATGAGGTTTATCAACATCCATCCCTCCATTATCTTCTAATCCACATGGGGTCGCGGGCCCACCCGGCAACTCTGGGTGCAAGGGCAGGAACAACCCCAGACGGGACGCCATCCTAGGGCGCACGCGCACACACACACACGCACAGTCACACACTAAGGGCCACTTAAGAGACACCAATGAACCTAACAAGCAGGTCTTTGGACCGTGGGAGGAAGCCGGAGTACCCGGAGTAAACCCACGGACACACGGGAAGGACGTGCAGACTCCACACAGAAAGGACCCAGGCCTCCGCCCCGCCCTGAGATCGAACCCGGGACCTTCTTGCTGTGAGGCAGCGGTGCCGCCCCCCCGAGCCCCCCGTGCTTTAATACGAAATAATCTACTCTAATTAAACTCCTCCATGATCCGGTTTATAGATTATATTAAACATTATTATTATTAAACAACGTTATATTTTTATTTACATGACATGACAACATTTGCTCGGTTGCCAGGCTTCTGGAGCCGATCGAAGACGAGAACCGAGGTACCCCTGTAAGTTTAAATAGATGGAAAGGAGATAAACATTAACAGGCAGAACCCGTTTTAAAAACGTGACGATTAAAAGAGAGTATATTAACATACTAACAGACCAATATAGAAAATGAAATATTATGAATGGTGTAATAAAATGGAGAATCTCAGAAGTGACCAAAGTGTAAACAAATCACATGCTGGATAGAACAATAACACAAAAATAGGCACAACTGCATTATTTGGTTCGCAGAGTCAGTGCGTGTGTGTGTGTGTGTGTGTGTGTGTGTGTGTGAGTACCTCCATAGGAAACCTGCGCGTGTTGAGTGTGTGCTCGGACCCATTGCTCGCAGCAGAGCCCCAGTGGAACCTCGTCTCCACGATGCGATACTCGTGCTTTAAACCTCCTCCCCTCACCATCATGCCTTTTTCAAACTCAACAACAACTAAACACACAGACACACACGCGACGGTCAAATCCTCGCAGGCTGCTCTTCAAACAGCACTACAAAGCACAAAGCAGAGTGTGTACGGAACGTAACGCAACAGTCTCTGGAAAGGGGGATTCACTGTCGATTTAAATGACGTCCCGGGCTCGACCGAAGACAGGCGATCAGTTTTAGTCCCTTCCACGAACATTAAGTCAACGAGCTTCTGGCTGGTTTTGATGTCGGGGATCAGTACGAAACGTTACGGGAGGGTCATACAGCATCGCCAGCTTCGCCGCTTCCATCGGCTCCTTCTTTTTTGGTTTCATTTCCTTAAAGACGTGGCCCTGGTTCCTAAACTCGGAGCTTCGTTCAGGGATCTGTTAAGTCCAGATCCCAAACCCGACCGACCTCAAAGCTTTTGGGGCGGCACGGGGGGCTCGGTGGCCGGCACAGCAAGAAGGTCCCGGGTTCAGTCTTGGGGATGAGGGGGGGGGGGGGGCGGCCTGGGTCCTTTCTGTGTGGGGTTTCCTCCCCGTGTCTGCGTGGGTTTACTCCGGGTACTCCGGGTTTCCTCGCACAGTCCAAAGCCATACACGTTTATGTTACGTTAACGGGTGTCTCTAAAGTGGCCCTTAGTGCGTGCCCTACGATGGACTGGTGCCCCGAGTTGCCAGGTGGGCACCGGCTGTGGATTAGGCGGAAGACAACGAGAGCTTTTGGTTTTGGTCATAACAGGGGGATCTCACTCCCGATTTCGTGGATCTTTGTAACCTATAAATCAGACCCGTTTTCTTTCGTTGCACGTTCATAGGCTCTTAAGTTTAGAAACGAAGACTCGGCAATCGATATTTGCCTTTATTGTCTGTAAGCTGAGCGTTTTGTTCCTTGTTATATAGTCCAATAGGTTGATGACGTTTTAGCAGTGGAACTGTTTAACCTGTCCGCCACTTTATGACTAACCTAACATGAGCATTTGCTCTACAAAATGTCCATTTTATGCAAAACATCAGCATTACGGGCGCGTTTACAAACGTGTACTGTCTGACCGTCCATTCTTACATTCTTATCGTTCAGTTAAGTGGTCACTACTGGTCAGACTGGTGGCGAGTACCTGTGTCCCGAACGTTGGCCACGGTCCACGATTTCTGACGTTTACCGAAGCCGTGAAGCTCCAGCGGGACGGCAGAAATGTTGGTGGCCCTTTCGGGGTGCAGGTTGATAGGAGAGTGCAGCGAGGATTCTGAGATTCTGCAGGATGGATAGGTTTTTACCCATCTGAGTGGATCTGATTTAAAAAAAAAAAACAAACAAAAAAAAAAAAAACCAGAGACGAAGGGGTTAATCACGTGCAGCGACACGTAACACGTAGCATCTCAGTACAAAGCACTGATTTCAAATGTAACAGCAGCTCATGCAGGCTTTGGGTGGGGCGCAGCGTGAACACTGTCAGCCAAAAAAAGCGAAGAAGTCTGGGCACTGGGGGAATGAGACGTTTTATTGAGAAGATATCAACGAAACCAAAAAAAAAGGCATTTGTCATTCTGAGTGTCCAGACTTTTGCCTACGATAAATTCTTGCTTCGCCGTTTTTTGAATGCAGCTCATGCAGCCGTTTAATGCAAAGCCTTTTGTTACAAAAATGTGTTTGTGTGGCCACAAAGTCAAGCGTTCAAGTGACGTCAGAAGATTTGAGCAATTTTACCGGTCATTTCAGGTATGACATTAATATGCCTGAGGGTTACAGCTATGATTCGCTTAACGCTTAACGATACGTTCTGTAAAACGGCGCATTAGGAAACCATGACGTTGTCCGAACGCCACATTAAATACAGTCGATTCCGGGTAACGGCGCCACATCGGGACGGGCCGGTTTTGGTCCTAATAAGGGGCTGGTACGATTAATCGAACATGCCCTATGTTACAGGACTGGACGTGCTATAATTGATGTAAGATATTAAATGTTTATTAAAGCTTTATTGTACGATTTACACGTATAGCGAACGTA
>JAUZST010004604.1:0-16191 GCA_034779995.1 Parotocinclus haroldoi | reverse complement strand
TGAGAGAGAGAGAGAGAGAGAGAGAGAGAGAGAGAGAGTGATAGTGACAGAGAGAGAGAGAGAGAGAGAGAGAGAGAGAGAGAGGGATAGTGACCGAGAGAGACAGACAGACAGACAGATAGTGACAGAGAGAGCGAGCGATATGGAGCATTCCTCTTAGATCTGCGCTGTGAATCAGACCAGTCCAAACATTGAGAGTAAACAGTGTCACTTTGTTTCGCTCGTGTTTGTCTGGCTACTGTATGACACACTCCTGCGGCCTCTGTTATGGCAGCTTTACATAGAGCTTTCAGCTACACACACACACACACACACACACACCACATTTCCCGGGTTGTTTTCCACTTTTGCAACAGTTCCCTTTCTCTCTCATTTATTCTGGCTCGATTTGTTTATGCTTTTTTTTTTTTGGTGAGAAAGTTCTGCGGCAAAGCAAGCTCTACAGAAAAGGGGCTGCCAGAGCTGTGCCCGTAAAATGACTTCACTGCAGCGCATATGGCTGAACGGACGTGCTTGCAGTAACCGGGCAGTAAAAGAGCCGTGGAAGAGCGCTGGAACCGGCACTGCATGTTTTGTCCCTCCCCTCCCCCCAGGAAATCCCTAGCTCTAGTCACCGGCCACTTTATTAGGTACACACAGTGCCATCTCTAGGGCTTAGAGAGAACGGTCTGAAACGAAAGAGAAAATGTCCACAACGAGGGCAGTTCTCTGGGTGAAAATGTCTTCAGGTCAGAGGAGGATGGCGAGCCGCAAATAACCGCGTGTTTCAACTTAGATACGCGGAAAAGCACATCCGACCTTGAAGCTGACAGGCTACAGCAGACGGGAAAAAACGCCGTTCTTGACTTGATTTCGGGGCTGCGGCATTCAGGTGGTGCGGTCAGAAGCCGGCGTATCCCTTTATGCCCACCTTGTACCATCTTCGGCTGGATAATTACCGCAGGATAACGCACCGTGTCCCAAAGTCACTGTAGCTCCGGATCTGAATATAATCGAGCACCTTTGGGACGTGGTCGGATCGAGAGATGGTGAGCGCTATTCGAAAGCCAGGCGACGTCGCGGTAGGCTGTGGGCGGGCGTGGCCGTATTCATTTGTGTGTTTTTGGTGTGCGAGGCCGAGCGCTTGTTTACTAAACACCCCACGTGCTGTGCTTGTTCTGCCCGTGCTTCGTTTAGTCATCTCCTCGGGCGGCTCGCTCGAAATCGGTGTTATTATAAAAACAGCAGTACGTCAGTCGGGTCCAGGGTAAACACGGCCTCGCGGCAGGAAGTGCGCGAGTTCGAGCGGTGAACCGACGCTGTTCAGCGAGTTCAGCTGAAGACAAGGGATCTGCGCAATAAGAGCGAGCTCTGTTTCTCCGGCCCAGAGTTGTGATGCCTCCATCTAGGCCCTATGTGGGTACGTGTTGCTTTAAACACAAACGTCGCCAACAACAGCAACACCAGAAACGAATCGGGGGGGGACTTGGTATGGACGAAAACAAAAAAACACCCAGCATTGTTGTGTTTACTGCACCACCCTGTTCTATGTCAGAGAGAGGCCCGTAACGTTTTGGAGCAAATTATTTGTTTACATTTCAATGAGTCCTTGGCTGCTCCAGAGACTGCACAGTTCATTTCTTTATGCATCGGGATGGTTGTTTTTTTTTTGTTGTTGTTTTGTTTTGTTTTTAATGACGCACTTTCAAACCCTGCTCTCCAAACATTTGACAAATTCTCGCTATGAATTCCGTAACTCACTATCTGAATCACTAACCCGCTATAAGGAACGCTGCTTTTATCTAAACTGAGATTTCGTACCGCCGCCGCCTTGGTTTGGTTTGTATTTAATTTCATAGGTTGTAGATTTTGTTGTGGGCGGCAAAACACCCACCCAGTATGCAGACAGCAGGTGGGCACAGAGTCTCCCGCGCCACTGTGTTACACTGGCGTCTTTAAAAGTGGCAGTGAGTTTGAATTTCAAACGCGCGTTTCGAATCCACAGCAACGTGCGGAATCTCTAACACGGAAGCAGCAGGCGTGAAAGGATCCAAAACAAATGTGGGTTGTAACTGTTTAGCGATAATAAAAAACGAAAGGCGTTGTCAAAAGGTGCAATCGCTTTCTGCTCGAAGGGCAAAAACGTTTGTCCGTGGGAAGCAACTAACTTGCTAACGCTGCGCTGGGACTAGGTAGCCCGTCCGCCTTAAGGTCAAACGCGTGTGCGTTCGGAGATTCTTCCTGCTCGCCGCAGCTCTGTGTTCGTGCCCTCGTGAATGCTCCATAGGGTCAGTGGAGGAAGGTCTTGATCTTCTTTGGCCTTCGAGTAGGTGTTGCAGGGCTGTTTTCCTGCTCAGAATGTTTTCCTCAAACCAGCGGGGGTTTTTTTCCCCTCTTCAAACCCGGTGGAGTGAGGAATGCACGCCCGAACTATGCGAGGGATTTCCCTTGTCGTGTTAGTAAGCCTTTCCCCCATGTTTTAGTCACTCTGACTGAAAAAATGCCTGCGTGTGTGTGTGTGTGTGTGTGTGTGTGTGTGTGGACGCTAGCATTCCGATGCACTCTTGTTCTGACACGCTCTCAATTGCGATTGTAAACTTTCACTCCTGCCCTCTCCTGCTAAAGTCAGAGATCTGCCCTAGTTGGCACACGTCTTTGTATTTGGGAACGTGTGTGTGCGCGCGTGCGCGTGTGTGTGTGCGCGCGCTCACTGCAGGGTTGGTGCGCGTCGTATGCCTGTGCGAGCGTTTAGTACGTCTACGGAGCCCAGTAAGGCGTCGACAGATAAAATCAAGGTTATAAAATGTGTTTGTGCTCTCCGGTTCTTAACGGGGCTTAAATTAGAAAGGTTTACCCTCCTGGAAGCACCTGGCATAAGATCGACTCTCAACTAAGTCGTTTGAACTCAACTAAGTGGACGAACTTGCTCCTGTAACTATTTACAAACCCACAGTGGTTGGACTCCCTTTTTACTCTGGAACCGCCTTCATTCTTCATTACATCGAATCCAAAAAGGTGCTGGAAACATTCCCTCGGACCTTCTGTTGGATGTGGGGTTTAACCGATGCTCGGTTGGTAATAAGTAGGGTGACCAGACGTCCTCTTTTACCCAGACATGTCTTATTTTTGAGACCCAAATGTCCGGGAATTTGTTTGACTAGAGCTTACATTGAATTTCGAGAAGCGTTACGTTCACAAACTAGTCCTCCCCACCCCCACCCCCACCCCCACCCCCACCCCCACCCCACCGCACCCCTGTTATAGGTCGATAGCCTTCTCTGTAAACATTTAATTGGTCAGGCTGCACCTCAGCACTCCTTGTTTGGGACAGGAAAAGCATATCCACCTGCGTCTCGAGCAGCTACGCCTAAATGTAAATCTAAGTTCTCGGATGAATAAAGAAAAGAAATTCCCATTTTCTTTCGTCGTGGTCGAGGTCCAAAAGAAGACGACGTGTAAAGCTGGAAACGTAACAGCGCTGCGCTTTTTTTCCGAATGTTAGTGTTGTTAAGGGAAAATAAAGCTCTTTTTCATGTACGTAGCAACCACATGCCTAATGTACTAAATAAACTTTTTTAAAATGTCTTGGTACTTGAGCATGTGATTACATACATTACCTTTTCGATCTGGTCACCCTATATTAAGGGGTCAAGAAAACACCCCCCTACAAAACCACCACCACCAACCTGAACTGTTGCCACATGGTTGTACCAAGAATGGTTCCATGATTTGTTTATGCTGTTATAAAGTGAAGGTCGGGACCTACCAATCAAGCAGAGATCGAGACTTCTCAATCAAGGTGATATTTTTCCAGTCTTCCATTGTCCATACCCGTTGCAGTGTATGTTTTAGCCCATCTGCTTCAAGGTCGGACGTGTTGGTTTTTTTGGGGGTTTTTTTTTCCCGAAAATGCTCTTCTGCGTGACTCGGTTGTAACGACTGATTATCTGAGTTTCCCTATCAGCTCTGCCGGTGCAGTTCAGGTGAAACGACGAACAAACCGAGCTTAGGGAACGAGGGCCTGGTGTTAACCAAAGAAACAAAGCTACAGATAAACACTTTAGCGAACAGAGAGCGCGATTAAGCAAAAGGTTAGGTCAGAGGCGTGAGAAAACTTGGGCGCTTTGTGATTTTGATTCTTATGATACGTTATCTGATTAATCCGTTTTATCATCTGATCTCTGGAGGCTTTCGGGAGAAGCGCGTGTTCTTCCACAAGCTTTCCTCGAACTGAAACTGCGCTGAGAGAGAGCACTTGCGCCGCATGTTTACGTTTAGGCAAGCGTTCTCAAATTATAGCGACCCACTTGAGTGCCGGGCTGGTATGGGCTGGCATCCTCACTTATGGTGGAAGAGGAAGTGGGGATAGCACTGATGTAATTACACAGCTGCTTCAAAGTACCCACAGTGTGCGCGCACAAACACAAACGCACACACACACACACACGCCATTATCAATGGCAGCAGCTGTCTAGTGTGCTAAATATTTGGTGATTTAACTCTACAGTACACAAAATAAAATGCAATGCTTGCTCGTTACCCGCGATCGACGAGCGTCTGTACCCGTCTGCCAAAGCAGGAGGCAATGAGCACCTGCAAAATGCCATCCTCACAAATATTTGCATCGGAACTAAAGAAGGAAGTTGAGATTATGGAGAGAGAGAGAGAGATTGATTATATATTTTAAGATTAGAGAAGCAAAGTTATAGTACAGTACAGTACCAACATCCTCTGCTGTGCTCTCACATCCTCCATTTCACTCTCTCCATCTTTCTCTCACTCTCTCTGTCTCTTTCTCACCCTCTCTCTCTTTGTCTCACCCTCCCTCTCTCTCTTTCTCACTCTCTCTCTGCCTTACCCTCTCTCCTCTCTCTCTCCATCTGTCTCACACTTTCTCTTTCTCACCCTCCCTCTCTCACCTCTCTTTCTCTCTCTATATCTCTCCATCTCATCCTTTCTCTTCCTCTCTCTCTCTCTCTCTCTCACTCTCTGTCTCACACTCTCTCTTTCTCACCCTCCCTCTCTCACTGTCTCACACTCTCTCTCTGATCTCTTTCTCTCACTCTCTCTCCGTCTCCTCCTCTGTCTCTCTCTCATTCTCTCTCTTTCTCTTCCTCTCTCTCTTTCTCTCTCTCTCTCTCTCTTTCTCTCTGTCTCACACTCTCTCTTCCTCACCCTCCCTCTCTCTCTGTCTCACACTCTCTCATCTCTCTTTCTCTCTCATCCTCTCTCTCCTCTCCCTTTCTCCTTTCTCTCTCCCTCCCAGTTGCCCCCCTCCCCTGTGTGAGAGAGCTCTTGTATAAGCTGATCTGCGGTATCACATGACATGGCAGGATACAAGCCGAGCTCTAATTGGTCTTCGTATCACATCGTTTCTGCAGGTGAGCACTCGGACCTGCGCCTGTTACTGTACACTCTACACTCCGTAACCGAACAGAGAGCAATAACTAAAGATAAACCTGATACACCCTTACAGCTAAATGAATGAAATAAAAACGAATAAAGAGTCTAAATAGCTTCACCATTCCCTCCTGTAGACGTCGTAATGCGACCAATGTTTCTATTTCGTACTTTTCTCTCAACTGTGCAGAGACCCAGTTCCCCTGGTGGCAGGAAGAAGGATTTGCAGGAATTTATTTATAACACCCAAAAACAACTCACAAAGGCTGGAGTCCCCCGATTTATATGAAACGTACCCACTTTGGCTCCCAAAATGGAAAGTGGAGGGGTTGTGACTTGTTTAATAGGAGGAAAATGCTGTAAAACACCGAGAGCTGTGAAAAAAATCGCATTGTCTAATCTCTAAACTATTTACGAGAAACGGAGCGTCAGGAAAGCCAGTCATGTTTTATCTCTATCAGGAAGATATTTATCTCTATTAGAGAAGAACCTGACTCCCGATTAACGTTTAATTAAAAAAAAAATTTATAGCTCTCGGTGTCTCTAGTGTAAAGTAAAAAAGAAAAATGTCCGAAAATTCGGCTTATTAGTAAACATTAAACCTTGATTCATCTGGTAAAATCAGTAAAAACAGTTTAAAAAAACGAGGCCCTTGGGTTTATTTAGTTATTTTTATTTTATGATTGTTATTTTAATTGAGTTATTTAATTTTGTATTTACTTAATTTATTTATTTTATTATTTTAATTTAGTTGTATTACTATTATATATATTTTTTACTATTATTATTATTACTTTTTTTTTTCCCTCTTTTCTTTGCGTGTGTGATTTAAGGGGTATAAAAAATAAGGGAGGTTGATTATCTTTGTTTTTTTTGTATCCATCTGTATGTTGTACAAACTCCTCAATAAAAAAAAAGTTACAAAAATTAATTAATTAAAAAAAAACCAAGGCCCTTATTATTTACCAAATTTATTGAATTTCCCCATAATACGTAACGCAAGTACGGCGAATACCCCCAGATAATTGTTTTGTTTTAATGCCTCCTTGCGCACGTAATCTAATATTAACAGCATCAGTAGAGCAAAGGAATGTGCTAAAATAATAATAATGAATAAAAACATGAACTGAGTGAAATATAAACACAAGTAATGAGTGAAAGAAAAGTGGCTTTATCACTCGGACGGCCATGCCGATACTGAGGGAGTGTCTAAAATTACACCCATACATTGATATGATATGCATAGAATAATAATAAAATAAATATAATGTGCATAATATCCCTATCGCAAAAACTCCGACTTCGAATATGGGCACGTTTGTTTTTTCTTCCTTTTTTTTAAACTTTTTAAACTGTTAGAGTAAAGATGCCTGATGTCATTTAGCTACAGCTTTTTCATCCATCCATTATCTTCCGCTTAATCAACACAGGACAGCCGGTCCAAACCTGGCAACTCTGGGCGCAAGGGCAGGAGCAACCCTAGATGGGGGCGTCAATCCATCGTAGGGCACACACACAGACATGCACACAGTCACACACTGAGGGTCACTTTAGAGACACCAATTAACCTAACACGCATGTCTTTGGACTGTGGAAGGAAACCTGAGTACCCGGAGTAAACCCACCTACCTTTTTCAGTTCGACTTAAATTGATCAGAATGTAAAAGTTTGATGTTCCTGGTGACTCTGGAGGGAAAAGTTGCTGCCGGGTGGGCTTTTATTCTGCCGCACCACAAGAAAGGGAAACGGACTAAGGCAAATCCCTTACTGTGCTTTGCATATAAATCCCATATCTTACCCTTATCGTTTGTGCTGGGCGTTTACCTTAGCCCAGATTTCCCCAGGGGTAACAGGACGTGTCTAAGCCGCTCCGTTTCTGCCCGAACATCAAACCCATTCCAAACCCACCCCCCCACACATCCTTGTGTGTTATCCCGCTATAACAGCTGTATAATGTTTACTGAACCCGGAGAATTAATGGAATGCACGGCCTTCCTCCATACAGCGCCGGCTGCTCCTCGCGGGGACGAAAGCTAAAACAAACTCCCACTCCGAGCAGGAAACGAGACGCTCGGCTGCGCTGACATCACCGTCGACAGGTGGCCAGTTGCCGTGGAGACTCACCTTGACGACGGGGTGTCCGCCTGAGGCCGCTTTAACGGCTCCTCGGCTGCCCTCGGTCTCGTAGTGCGCTCGGTGGTGGGCTTTAGGGTGCACCTCGATCTTCAGCTCGTACTGACCGTACTGATTCGGCAGCGGCCAGTCCAGAGGGGGCAGTGACGTCGTCCTACACACACACACACACACACACACACACACAAACACAAACCCAACTATTGGTAAACAAGCATTGTGGGGACTTTCCTGTGACATAACGATTACTCTAGTTAATCATTTTGGTTTTTTTTCCCAAAAGACAAGTACTTCTACACACCCGCTTCTCACAGTGATACATAAACCTCACACACGCACACACACACAGACAAACACACACTGACTGTTTTTATTTATTTTACATTTATCACATTCGGGGAAAAAAAACGTTAACATTGTTAACATGTCAATTTTTGCCTGAAAAGAGTCTATGTAAGTTGGAGCACTGACTCAGTGATTACACACTGTGATCTGGGGAAATGAATGTCTTAGGGTTTATAAGCAACATCACCAGGGGCTTTACCTGTGACTGAAGGGTGCGTTAATGCTGTGGTAAATGATAAAGCCCCGCATGGGAACTGCGTGACCGTCTAGCAGGGCCAAATAAAAGCAGAAGACCATGAATCACAAGGTCCGGGACTCGTCAGTGTTCTCAGACCTCATGTACACCAGCTGAATCCTATCATTTTAAACAGAACAATGATACAAACTCAAACGGGCACCTGTTCATTAGGTACGCCAGAACAAATGACAGGGTGGCAGACCTTTCGGTCAGGTCGGACAGGGCACAGGTAGTAAAAATAAACACCATCCGACTGAAATAAATGTACTGTTGCATGACGTTGTTGAAACAGAAGATTGGCATCGATTGATATTCAAAAATGCGGAGATGCTTGGTTTTCCCGCACCTTATAAAGTGAGATTAGGATTAAGTTTTTTTTCTGTGTGCAGATTAATTTGTGGTGTTTATTGACATATTGATTGATACTCCCCAAGATTACAGATCGCTTGCCTAATATTAGTGCACCTGGCACAGCGCATTGATTCCTTTCACCTTCCCCTGCTTTTCCCTCTGCGGTTTAGACCTCTGAATGCCCGAAGCTCAAGTCTTTGTTCCCCAAGTGCCACCTGGCAGTTTTTACTTTTACTTTTGCTCACATTACCAATGGCTTTTACCATTATATTTAGGATTCTATACGTTTTGTTTTTTTTTTCCTCTTCGGGATCTGGAAAGAAATTAATTAATTGGTTAATGCCACTAACAAATTCGTTAAGCTGAATTTGTTTCGGAGTTGCTTTCTAAAGCCATTCGTGATGAAATAATGCTCTATGGTCTTCCTCAAAGTGTAGTGACTCCATTATGGTCTAACTGTGTTCGTTGTTGGCACACACCGGGGGGATGGGATGGGGGGGGAGGTACTCCGAGTTCGTCAAACTACAATTTGCACATATTTACACTCTCAGTAGAAATAAATGTATATACAGTTAGTCACAAATATATTTTTATTCAAAAGAGGGAAGAGAAGAGAAAACAAAATCTAATAAAACATAAAAGGAACCCAAGAGAAAAGGTATAAAAAAAAAAAAGCAGTATTTGATGTACATTTTTGCCAGTTAAGATGTGCAGCGAGTCCCTTTGGTCCTTTGGTCTGTGTCTATGCAGGCAACTTTTCTTAGAGAGTCATGGGGAGCCATTTTTATATGGACGCTTTAGAAACTGGGCACTTTAGATATAGTCGGGCTTCTGTATGCAATGTTCTGAGTAGAATTTGTTTTATTGGTCGAAATATTGGTGCATCTCTGAAAGAAGTCCATCTAGGCCACCTAAGGAGTTCCTTTTTGAGTCTTGGTCCTCCCAAGGTTTCTTCCCTACAACGTTTAGGGAGTTTTTTTTTTCTATCCACTGTCAGCCTAGGCTTGCTCAGGATTTTAAGATAATATAAGATTGTAAAGCTGATTTGAGACCATGCTCCACTGTAAAAAGAAATAAATTAGACTTGACATTAGAATGACAACTAATTTTCAACGTTGAAAAAGAGGAAAACAAAGTATATGTATACATATATGAAGTCATTAAATTTATTAACGGGCTTTGGGATCTTGTTCAGCTAAGCGTTCATTGGGCTTAATAAATCAAATGATAGATTTGATTCATTCATTCATTCATTCATTCATTCGTACCTGCTCAGTATTTCCATTTAGCACAGATTCTTTCTCTATCTTCTTTCTGTGTGTGTGTGTGTGTGTGTGTGTGTGTGTGTGTGTGTGTGTGCGCGCGCGCGAGAGAGAGAGAGAGAGTGTGTGTGTGTGTGCGAGTGTGAGAGAGTTTGTGAGCTATGAAAGCTTTCCAAGGTCCACTGCGCAGTTTTGTGAAATTTTTGTGTTCTTAATTTAATTCAAAATGCCTTGTTAGTTATAAAATGTGAAATTTATCCAGTTTGGCGTTTCTAATTTGATTAACATTTATCATTAATAAATTACAGACTGTGGAGTTGGTTTTTGAGGGGAAATGAAGGCGGCTGAACTGGGAGTGAAAATGTATGGGATAAAATAACAAGAAGAAAAACGACTGAATGTGAGAAAATCTGAATTGTTGTTAAAATGTTAGAATGTTAAAATGGTACAGTCTGAATTTAATGACTACATTACACTGAGATTTGGGCAAGTATTCACCCCTCTTGAAATTTACACATTTTATAGTGTCATAACTACTTTAAAATACATAATGTGCTCAATTGGGTTGTCTTCTATTTTGTTATTTTTTTAAATGCTTTTAGCATCAACAGCCATTTAACGACAGACATGGTTACACTGATATACAATGTTATATTGAAACTAGAAGCACATACTCAGATTGGGCCCATTCAGAGCAATCAATTAACCTAATGCATGTCTTTGAAATATGGGAGGCAACCAGGGCACCCAGAGTAAACCCATGAGGGTACAAGGAAGACTTGCAAACTCCTCTCAGATGGTGTCCGAAGTCAGGTTCGAACCGGGGACACTGGTGCTGCCAGGTGACCGCAGTAACCCGGATATATATTGTCTGGTCACTCTATATATACTTCACCCTGAATCAATACTTGGTTGCCACATCCTCTGCTTAAACTACACCCACAACCCCCCAAAAATATTATTATAATAATGCAATCATGTGACGTATGTTACTACAACAATGTAGTTATACATAGAATAAAATTAAGGCTCTAGAGTTTTTATTCAGGATCAACGGAATTTGAATTGTAGTAAAAGCAAATATTTACCATGTTTTTCAGACAGTAAAGACTTGAAAACCATGTCACACCAGTCAATAAATCGTTAGCAGAGCTGAAAATAAGTAGGTCACGTTGTAAATTCAATTATTTATACGGTATTTGGTACAGCCAAACGTAACGTACACGACATGCCGCTGACGACAATCTCGCACTGATGCAATATACAGCAATATTTCAATGAATTATAGAGCTTGTTAGTGCAAATAGTCGATCAGCATGAAAGATGACAAATATATAGTTGATACTGATCCTGAGTTAAAGCCAACAAAACTAAAGCCCACATCTGTTTTTTCGCCTGTCTGGATGCCTGACAGAGACTGGATGGCTGGTGGGGTGAGTGTTTTGCAAAGAGCAGCTGGAAGGGCACAGATCACAAGCTGGACCGGTTCTATAGTGCAAGTTATTAACCCTGCCTACAGCGAAGTGTAACTGAAATAAACAAAATAAACAATCATTCCAATCTGCCCTGCTGTCTTATCGGTGTAACCCATTATAAACGTATCATACCGTCTGTATTTTAGTCTGTAGTTTGTCCATCTTTTCCCTCTCAATCTCTCCTTCTCTCTCTCTCGCTGTCACACACACACACACACACACACACACACACACACACACACACACACACACACAGTAAGAGCACTAGAGTAAATTAGTCTTGCGTAACGTGTGATGACCTGTGAAGAGGACCGAGTTCTTACAAGTAGGTCTTCCCACCCTTCAATGTGTGTGTGTGTGTGTGTGTGTGTGTGTGTGTGTGTATTTCCCTGGAGTGAATTAGATCCATCAGAAAGGTACAGGTCTGCTTCATCCTGTCTCTCTCTCTCTCAATCTCCCTCCGGATCGCCATCTCTTGCTTATTCTCCCATTTTATCAATTTTTATCCATATCTCACTTCATCTGTACCCCTTTGACTAAACTCTGTACTTGTCTGACACACTCTCTGCCTGTATCTCATACTCTTGTTGACATATTCACCATGTACTGTACGCAAGCGTGTGTGTGTGCGCGCGTGTGTGTGTCTGTCATAGACAGGTATGTCAGAGGAAAGTAATCAGTGAGTGTGAAGCATGACAGTCCAATTGAAAGGCAGACAGAGCTAAGCAATGGAGAATCGATGGAAGCTGACAGTGCTCTGTGGGTTTCTCTAATAATTAAATAATAGTGAAATAACACTGAGAGGGTTGAGCACACCTGCTCAGGAAAATTACACGTTCCAACACACACACACACAATTCCCTGGCCAACCCTACAGACCCTGTATTATCATCAGAACAGATAGATACCTCCCAGTAGATTTATGGTGTCCAGTTAATTTATATTCTTGACAGTTTGATTTCAAGTTGTTTTATCTATATGGTGTGAACCGGTTTTAGCCTTTAAGAAGTTAAAGGCAATATGATTATTGGGAATTTGAAACTTAGTTTTACACTTAATTAGAATAAATCTAGCAAATCTGTAAGTAGTATTTAAAAATTGACAACCATGCCCCCCTTTGTCTCCCAAAATGAGGAGTGAGTTAATTATCTGGTCCCTCTAACAGACACTGGCCCCAGCCGGCCCCCTCAAATGGTCTACAAACCAGAATTGGAATTTTGGACTTGTGCAAATAAAAGTTCAGAGCATTTTAAGCCTCTGTTATAGATACATTTCACATTTTTGGAGTTTTTGTTAAGGTGGCACGGTGGCTCAGTGGGTAGCCTCACATCGAGAAGATCCTGAGTTCAGTTCCCAGGTGGAATGGCCTGGGTCCTTTCTGTATGGAGTCTGCATGTCCTTCATGTTCGTGTGGGTTTTCTCTAGGTACTCTGGCATCCTCTCACAGTCCAAAGACATATATTAGGTTAACTGTTAAAGGTTAATGTGCCCCTAGTGTGCGAGACTGTATACGAACGTGTTAGTGCCCTATGATGAATTTGCACCCGGTCTAGGGTGGTTCCTGCCTTGTCCCCTATGTTGCCGGTTAGGACCCTGTTTAGGATTATGTGGATAAAAAAGTGAATGAATTCTGGTTAAAGCTACAGTTGTTAAAGTTAGTTTGAGGCCAATACCACATATTTGTAGCTTATGTAGCTCAATACTGGTCATTAGTGGTAGTGAGGGCTACAGACAGTAGACTAAGATCTGGTTCTCTTGATCTACGTCTTAAATTCAATACGTTTCCTAATTAGGGGGTGAATCTGCAGCTGAACTCAAGGCCACTTGCTAGATCTATTTTTATTCACACACAGTCTGACTGAACCCCTTCTCTCTGCAGTAATGAACAGGGCAGGTCTGGGGTCCCAGAAGCTGACGTGAGCACAGGAAAACATCCATTAGTACAACACTGCCTGTACATGAATCCTACACGAAAAATAGCCTCCTTTTTCGGAGAAAGCATGGGTATTTTGTGCTGTAGACTGTGGCACATATGTGTTCCTGGAAATGCATTTTACATGTCAGTCTGGTTAATATGATCCACCAACAGTCAGACCATCTAATCTAGGCTCAACTGTCCCTTATCTACAATGTACAAGGTGAATGCCTTGCTCAAGGACCCAACATGGAGAGCTTGGTGGAGCCCTGATTTGAACTTTAAGCCATTCACTTAGCAGTCCAGAGCCTTGCCCACTACTAACATACACTTGGAAAACTGTTGCGCTGTTGGTCAGAGGTTGTTGTCATCCTAAATGCAAAAGAGCTAGAATTGCGTACAGAGTAGGTATTTTTGTGCTCTTACCTGCCCAGTAGTTTAATAAGGAAAGGGACAGTGAGTGACCCCGTCAGGCCACCAACAGCGAATATGGAGACAGTAACAGACCAGAGCAGAGTCTGTGTGTCCAGAGTCACCACCTCACCGTAGCGCCTCGTCCATGTGGAGTTATAGAAAGCCTTTATAGCCTACACACACACACACACACACACACACACACACACACACACACACACACACACACACACACACACAGCAAAATAGCGTGTGAAGTAGAGGTGAGTTTTGCAAAGAAACCATTAGTGGCCCTCCAAGGCTGACTGAAAGGTCAACACATCAAGAAGCTCCACTGCATGACTTATTCATGAAGTCTCATTATTAAGCTGAGGTCACACCAGTTTTTAGGTAACTTTGCAATCCGGACCTAGAACCAATTAAACTGACTTTTATATGTTCAGGAAATGTGACTACTAATGTGAAGACACTTTTCAAACGAACGTTTGCTAAAAGTTACAATTTGGTTAGATTTGACCTGCAACTTTAATCATAGACCAACAGCAAACCTGCTTTCCATCTATCTAAAGTGTAGCAGTGTTTAGGTAGGAGAATATATGATATAAGATTTCTTGACTGGCCACAAATTAATACAAAGAGACAGTCAGCGTGTTTAACTGTAAGTTGAGGCCTAGACTAGAAAAAAAAAAAATCTGCTGTTGCGTTTTTCTGTTTATGAATTATAAAGTACAAAGAACTTACCCAAGGATCAAAACTAATCTTTGATCATTTAGACTGTGTTTGAAGCTGGAAAAAATAATTAATGATAAAACGCGGCTATACGGCTCACTGTGTGCACAATTGGATGCACAAATTGGATGCGTGTTTGTGTGTGTGTTGGTGAGTGAGGATTAATGGATGTTATGGACATGTTTTTCACCTCATCAAGAAAAAGCGACCGCTTCAAAACCACCACTGAGAAGCTATTTACTTAGACAGCAGATCGTGCACAGCAACAGCAACAGCCCTGGCAGGGTTGTAAGCAATACATTTACAGCATTTAACAGATGTGTGTGTGTGTGTGTGTGTGTGTGTAGCAGTATATGTTTAATGCTGGAATAAGTATCAGCACAGCAGTGTTAACAGGATTTTTAAACACCTTTTTCTTTCGGGGTTAAGATAAGCCTTTCAGTTTTACGAGTATTACGGCAGGATTCATGCATTTCATTAGCTCCGATTGCCTCTTAAGTTCAGCACCGACAACCAAATCCTGGTAATGATATTTAAAAGTCTTAAATGGTTCAGCTTCACTATGGCTTGCTGGTCACCTGAAACAGTATAGCCTTTCGTCTGTTAATCCCCAGGATCAATCACGGCTCAGGCAGGTTTTTCTTAGATCTCCCCTAATACAGGTATAGTGTTATAGAGGATTACGATTTCCAATCACAAATAATCCTTGCTCAACCTGGCCTATTTTCGTCTTCTGTAACCTGTTATTCTTGAGTACTGAGGTGTATGCAAAGTCTTTCCAAAGAACGCCGGGAGCGAGATGGAAATACATCCTCGAATAAGTGCCGACCAGATAGAGCACGATGATTTAGAGTTAATTCATTCTTATAGATCAGCTTGTTCGTGTGTTGTATTATAAATAATAACCACTTATATGTAGTCAGGTCGGCACGGTTCGTTGGTCCCTGTCCATTAACGGATGCGAAAGAATAGGGTTGATGTTCTGCTGTGCCCGTTAATTTTAATTTGTGCACATTCTGTCTGAAATCCCAGGTGTGTTGCCTGCTCAGTTTTTAAATCCCAACCTAATATACTGTTTACAAAAAATATTTCTTTATAAGTAAATACCCCCAAATTTTTGTGAACCGTGTATGTCAGTGATAACAGGCATGGTGGAACCGCTGTACTTAATTACATTCGCACATGTGCACGCACGCACCACTAAAGAGTCTCTGATGCACAATTCTCAGTATGGGGTTTTTGGGTCATTAGATGGTTTAATTAAACCAAAGAAACATTAAATGTCAAACGTGATTTCAAGTAGCAGGATATCTTTCAAAGCATTACGTCTAACTCAGATGAGTTGATGAAATCGAATCCATCATTAAAAGCGTGACTGTGCTTCCTTCACTGTTCATACATAAAAGGAAAACTATTGCAAAAATTCTCTCTGCTTCTCTCTCTCATATCTATATATGTGTGTGTGTGTGTGTGTGTGAGAATGGAAATAATCAGTTATCCTTATAGGTGCAGTGTAGAACAAAACAGGATGTACTGCAGAACAGAACGAACTCTCTGCAGTAAACAGCAGTATAACTGACTTTGGCAGGAGCATTAAAGAACAGAATATAATTAGAGTAGCTGTGTGAGTATTGTTGAACAAATGAGAAGAGGAGTTTAGACGTGTAGGAATTACTGACCGTGGCAAGTTTTACAGAATAGACTTAATGACTAGTATAGGTGTGAATGACCTTGGGAGGGTTTTATAGAATAGAATTAGTGTAGAGCTGTAAAGATTAACTCAACGTCACAGAAATTTATAGAACAACATTCTTGTAGAGTTGTGTAGTGACTGACCGTGGCATAATAGAATTAGTGTGGAGTTGTGTAGTGCCTGACCGTGGCATAATAGAATTAGTGTGGAGTTGTGTAGTGCCTGACCGTGGCATAATAGAATTAGTGTGGAGTTGT
>JAUZST010004603.1:0-16192 GCA_034779995.1 Parotocinclus haroldoi | reverse complement strand
TGCGTTTTCTTGACGGACTGCACAAAATCAAGAAAATGGTGGGTGTGTTCACCTCCCGCTGGTTTTGCTCTTGTCAACACAACTTTTTGGATTTCCTGACCTTTGATCAAAGCATAAATTCTCCCAGGGATCCCAAAAATCCTCCCCATATCTCACTGACCTGCTTTGCATCCGCTCTAAGTGGTGACTTGTGGCTTCTTTTTCTTATTCGTTCTCGCATTCTTTAATCTTCTGATTAAACGGAATTTTGGTCCAAATAAGCAAATAACATTTACATGTATATAATCGGATTTGTTTTGGTACTTTAGGATTCGGTCCAAAAAAGCGGCTGGATTATAAACTCATGCCCTCAGGGTAAGTTTTTTTTGACATGTAAGTTTTATAATGACATGCATTATAAAAAAGACATAAGGATATTTTTCAGGTTTTTAGGAATCACACACTTTACAACATCAACCTGCAACCTTTAACCAAACCGAACAACCAAGACCAAGCTTAAAGGTACAACAGTTTGCACAGATGCGTGCACACAATTATAGCATTTACTACAGAGCCAGCTCTTAATGCACATATAGTTATATAGTATATTTTCTTTTGTTACACACAGAAAGATTCAAATCTACCGTTTTTCAACCCACCTGGTTGGTTCAAGGCTCCAGAGCAGTTGTGATAGTTCTTGGAACTTACTTTGTACAGGCACTTGTGCTAATGGTACATCTCAACAACCTTGCACATTGCACATGTGAAGAACACATGAAGAAAAAGTAAACACAAAGTTTTGATGAACCAGTATACACTACTAGATTACACTCAGATTCTAAATGATTTAATATGTCTGAATTTGAGGCCACAGTCAAAATTCTTTCTCAGTCAGCAAGACTGAGAATCAAGGCTAATAATTGAGGTAAAACGTGTTGTACAGGTAGCTCAAGACCAAAGAAGACAGAAACTCAGCCCAGTCTGAGAGCCGAACCTGACACTACTGGCTACCTGGCCAAATGCATGACAGAAACATCAGGCCAGAGATGTCCCCAGACTCCAATGGAACCAGAGCCACATATCCCAGTCTAAAGGCTGTCTAGCTAACAATCTGTTCAAAGTTGAAGACTTGAAACTTTGGATCTTTACGTTTATATGTAAAGAAAGAATCTGGGTTGAGGTCGCTGTTGCCATCACAATGAATAATCTCTTCATCTGCCCTATCCTCTCTCATATACGGCAAATCGTGCATACATGAGGCCATGGTGGCAATTTTTGTTGTGCCACCAGAGCATAGAGAATACATTGAAAGGTTAATTAAAAAAGTAGGGCACTGGAATACTTTCCCCTCTCACCATGCCAGGACGGTAGCTGTCATGCGACTGCTGTGAGGAGACTCAGTGACTGGGAAGTGAGACACAAATAGCTCAAATACAAGTCTAGTTTAACACCAGGGTTTATAAGAAGTAATAAAAAATAAGTGGGTTTATCTGGATGTTTAACTCATTTGCTACTCATGGTGATGTAACACAGATGTGTTTGTGAATTCAGGCTGAAGAGAACAATAGTTCTGCCTCAGCTATTGCTACGCTGACCGTTTCCCATGGAAATGTATATACTAGGACTACATGCCAAGCCAAGCAACCCAGATTTTCAAGCCCAATTTAGTTTGGGCTTCTCTGCTTCTTCGTGTAATGTGACTCTTGGCTGAAGCCACTAAGCTGAATGTGGTTACGTCCAATAGATCATGAAAGACTCATATTAGGACTATGATTTTTATATGAGGCTCAGCCTGTACCAACGAGCTAACATCAACAAGAATCAGGCTAATAACCTAAACACATGGGGATTCCGATCCATTTCCATTTTTTTACTTGTTTTAATGAACACACGCTTTACAAAGACACTGAGATCTCTGAAGTGATAGCATGCTATGTTACGGTCTGATGTCTCCTGGGGCTTCAGTGCACACGGTATTACGTTCACTAAGGCTAAGTTAAAGCGCATTCACATCACGCAGACACTCCTTTGTTTCTAACCTTCCCCTAGCCTCTGTGTCATCAGCTACCTTCCACTCACCCACACAGGCACGGTCACACGCCACAGCATGACAGCAAGATAAAACACCTAAGACAAAATAAAAACTTGATTAAAAAAGTTGCGTGTAAAGAAAACCAGGGCTTAATTCGCTGCAATAGTCGAAGTGTGCATCATCAATGTAAGTCTTAAAAGCGTAATGTATGAGCTGCAATGCATTTACTACACATTTTCAAACCGCAAAAACACTTGGCTCAGCCGGGACAAGCCTTCTTTTAATCCCCAGGCTTAACTGCAACACAGTTAGTGTGAGAAATGTATGATATCATCCCTAAACTTTGGAGTAGCAGTCCACATTGCGTGGCAATTCCTATAGGTTATTTTTAAACTCATATTTTAATAAAACCTCTTTGCTTAGCCAGGGATGATTATTGCTCCTAGATCATTGGATCTGTTGAATAATTAAGCACACAAAGCTTGAGACAAAGTCTTTTTCAAACAGACTCACCTCAGCACGCAGTACATTCCTATCTCTTCATTAGTTCCTAAAAGTAGGTTAGTGTACATGCAGGGCCCAGATTGTCTGTTGTGATTATTGTTGCTACTGAGCTGAACGTACCATTTGCTGTGGGATCAGACCTGATGCAAACTGATTTCCCATCTCACAGGACAAGTCATATCCTGTCTCATGGACCAGATATCTCTAAACAGACTATGGTGTTCTTACGGTTACGATTTGATCTCTTTTAGTGTATGCAGAGTCTCGACTATCACATGTAGAGGTTTATCTACCTACTACACTAGCTTACATTTTATCAAACCCCCTCCAAAGATTTACTTCTGGATGTTAATGGTTTAATCCTTATGGACTATTTTATAAGCTGAAACTTCACAGTCAAACTGATCAGCTTTATACCAACTCTTTATAGCACTGTTTATTTTCCTGATCATATCCAAAAGTCCACAATTTCACTCATCCTCCTGATGTGCTTAATTATATTATAACAACATGCACTAATCATCTATGCATTGCTTTCAAAAATTGTCTTAATTTTGGGTCCCGCCTTCTCACTTGCAGTTAGTCCAGTGTGTACATGCCCTGCACACACCCTTTGGTGTCAAGTGCAATGTCAGATATGTGCCATATATTCACAGTGGATAGCAGCTGTAGGAAGCAAATTCAAATCCGTAAGGTTTTCGGTAATTTCGAAATCTAGGCCAAACTAGGTCTCAAAAGAGAACATGCAGGGGAAAATTAGGTCAAATACACTAGCTACAAGTGTTAAATAGGCAAATATAGTTTGTGCTGGGCTAACGCACTATATATATAGGCATGTAGACGCTTTCAAGGTGATCTGTGCATCATAACGGGGAAGAAAGATGATTAAAGTTACTTTAAAAGTGGTATATATGTTGTTAATGCTAGATAGGCTGGTCTGAGTGTTTCATGAACTGCTGATGTACTGGGATTTTCTCACACAGCCATCTGCAGGGTTTATAAAGAAGATAAACTATCCAGTGAGGGGCGGTTCACAGAGTAAAAATGCCTTGTGGCATCACTGGTTTGATTGGATAGAAAAGCAACAGCAACCTATTACTAAAATAATCGCTCATTACAAGCAAGGTACGCCATCTCTGGACAAACAATTATTTGAAATTTGAAGCAGACTCTGGCACCAACAAAGAATTTTGGCCCAGAGAACTGTCACTCACTGGATAGTTTCCCTTTTTTGGACCATTCAATGTAAACCCTAGAGATGTCTATGTTTGAAAATCAGCACTGCTCAGACCAAACCACCTAGCACCAACAACTATGCCAAGTTAAAAATACCTGGTTTGAACTTGTCTTGAGAATGTCTACATGTCTAAATGAATTGTTATTGCCATCTAATTGGCTGATTAGTTGTTTGCCTTAACAAGCAATGGAACTGGTTTACCTAATAAAGTGTGTGTGTGTGTGAGTGTGTGTAGCACAGAGCTGCTTGACTGTTTTATTGTGTAATTATAATTGCTGTAAATCAACTCAGTGTGAGGTCCACAAAAACCTCATTTCCAACCTTTTACTTTCACAAAGTTATTTTGAAACAGGTTATAGTTATGTCCTGCTATTATCTGCCATATTATGTTGCTCAATGTAAATCTCCATTCCGGAATGTTGGCATATTGAGCTCCTGTTCCTATCTTATGCAGCAGTATAGAAAGACAAATATGTCACCAGTTATTGTTGCTTTCCCACACTTCTAGCCCACTCCCCTGCTGCTGCCCAGGCAGTGCTGCCAAAAAGGTTCCTGCTACTGCCAAGTGTAAGTTCTGTTATGAAGATGACAGAGCACAGCTCCAGAAAGTGAAGCTGTTGTGTCAACATGTCTGACACTAACTAACCTCAGACCTGTAGAGTGAAAACACAAGGCTGCTGGCCAGTCCCCAAGGTGTTGGACACTGTCGTTGCTAAAATCACATGGCACACACTATCAACAAAAAACTCCAAAAATCAAGGTCAAGCTCTGTCTCATATGCAAATTTGGGTTTGTTCTGCTTTTTCACTACGTAAGCAACACCCGTGCCTTTTAATAGACGAAACAGAAATACACCCCAATAGCGTCTCATGGATATCAACGACCGCATGATTTGAATAACAATTTAATTCGCTACAAAAGTAACCCTTGTGTTTTTTTTTAGAAAAAAAAAGCAAAACAGAGGCTGGCATATCCTGGGGTCACCCTATTGCTATCAGTATATTTTAATTAACAGTCAGTAACAGAACTGTATGAATGAATGAATTTATGATGAATCATGGCTGGAATAGAGAAGGAAACCTGTAAGTTCTGACAGGCCGCTACCTCTTTGACTGTCTGACAGTAGACAAATGTGCTGAGGTGCTGACCAGCTGTCATATGTTCTGCAGAACAACCACTCTCAAGCTGAGATCCCTCATTGCGTGGTAAACCATTTATAGGCTGCCTACAGGGCGTGATGAATCTAATCAGTACACTGAATGATTCAGCAAAGCTCTACTCGGCAACATGTTCCTTGTGTAGCTCTAATATTACATGTTTAATGATCATTCAAATAAATCAGTCGAGTTTAGGTTTAAACGAAAGCCCTGGTTGGAGCATTTTTCCTCTCTCCATCCTGATCAGGTTCACAGGAGGTCCTCAGCCTATTCCAGAATTCACTTGGTGCAGACAGAAGCACGTCCTGAATGGGATACCAGTGTACTGCTGTGACTCAAACCTAGCAATTTTCCCCATGTTTTAACCCCAACTCCCCTGGTCAGGGATGCTAGAGGGCTTCGTAAGTTACCCCCTGGAATTCACATAGTTTAGAACATACCCTGAACTTACATCGGCCCACTGCAGAACTGGGACATGAGTGCATTGTCAGGTACAATCTCCCTGTCTTGTGTGTCCTCAGCCATACACTGAAATCTGTGGTAATGTGATCACTCGAGATTCGAATCCAAGTCTTTCAACTGATGGAGATCTGCTGCTAATGTCTTGGTGCTGGATACCACAGGACAACTTCAGAGGTCTTGTGGAGTCCATGCCTTAACGGTTCAGAGCCTTAGTGGCACATGTCGGGATCTAACAGTATAAGGCAGATGACTTTTATGATATGCTGTTGAGTGTGTATATACACCAGTTCTTCCATTTCTTAATCCTTGTCAGAGGGGTGGGGGTCTGGAATTTATTCCCTGAATTCACAGATTGAAGGCAAGCATGTTCCCTAGACAGGAACTCAAATCATTGGTGACCATTCCTGCTTGCCATGTGTGTGCCCAAACAACTCCTGAAAGCTAGGTCAGGACAGCCAACATGGCAGGCAATTTATCAAAAAGTGACTATCCTGCTCCTCTCAGTCAAAAATCTCAAAGTCTGTAAACTGGGAAAATGTCCATCATAGGGTTATGTCTAGCAGTTAATGAGTACTTATCAAAAGGTATACTACCCAAAAGTAGCCTGAGAGCCTTTTAATAGGAGACGATACTGTCTCCAACAGTTTGTCAATGAGTGAACTGTTGTAAAAAAAAAAGTATATTAACACTTAAATAATAACTGGTTAAAAAGCAAAGAACCTGGAGGAATATTTTGAAATCACAGTTTTCCATTTTAATCTCAAGTATACTGCTCGCAAAAATTAGGGCATATATCCCCCATTTCTTGTGAGCAGTGTAGTTGTATTCTTAAATACAGCTTTCCAGTTTTGTACTGAAATAGGTTTGCATTCTTGTTAGAATTAATTAGTCAATTAATGATGCAAAATCCATGTTAAAAAGCTTCTTATAACAAAGCGGTGTGCATTTAAAGAACTCGTATTTACATAAAAATACAAAAATATATATTCACAAAGGACTTTAAATTTACAATAACCAGATACAATGCTCTATACAATTACAAATAGATTTCTATAAAATGCCATTTAAATAATCTTCCACATCAAGTTTTCCAGATGGAGCTCAACGAGTCCTGATAGTGACTTGTCTTTGTTTGTTTGTACTTGTGTATGGCTGTATCAGGGAGTGTTCGTTCAGGTTTTGTGGCCATGGGTTGACTTGTTGAGTTGAGACTGTACAGTGTCCAGAGGGTCCTGATGCCAAGCTGTTCATCCTAACAGGATATCCAACTCCAGATCACATGCCTATAGAAGAATACATGCAAATGAGTACAGCCCATTGGATTGTTAATTCAAAGCTATTCTTAACTTTACAAGCGTGTTTTTAATGAACACTCCCACTGTAAACATACTGGCCCCATAAACATGGCAACATGCAACTGTCCTGATGAACAGACTGGAAAGGTTTCATTCCTGAGCATATTCACTGCTCACAAAAAATAGGGGATATCCCCTAATTTATGTGAGCAACATACCAGCAAAACAAACTAAGAATAATGCTTAATCTGGAGAGACTACCTTCTCTGACAGTAGTCGTTTACTTACACATTCCATGCTCTAGGGCGTGTTACAGCACTACAGGTGTAGTACAAAAACAAATAAACGGAGCCAAGAAGGCAGACACGTTGAGTGATATTCAGGACATTGACTACATGTAAACTGCAACATAGCGTCAATAATCTATCTAAATACTCACCAGTCGGTAATTTAATTTTCATTAGTAGCATCTCTATGAGAAGTAGGAAATCGTTTAGTTTGACTACATTTAAGACTGAAAAATAGTAGCATTGCTATTATTATACATTTCCCATTACATGATAGACGTTTGAACCCATTATAATACTTCTTTCTTGTTTGGTTGGAGGCACAACTGTGTGCACCAAATAGAATATGATGAACTACATTTAGTTTGTCAACCAGGGTTATTCAAATAAACATTAACACACAGCAGCAATTTCAGAAAGGAAATTTTAACACTGTCAGTCACACTATGTGATGTACCCATCTTTATAGGCTGGATCTGAAATGCTCCCAATCAACTATACACTCCATACCATATGCAGAACAACTAGCCTATATGGAAATAAATTCTAAATGGTTTGGGACACTTCCTTAAGGCACATTTTGTGGCATAAGCACAGAGTCTTGTGTAACTGCCTGGTTTGACGATATGCATGGCACAAGAAATATAAGCTTTCTGTTTCTAAAAAAAAGGAATCTAATAAATATGCTATAATTTAATACAAAGTACTACATTATTTATAAGAGGTGACCCGAAGAGCACTGTCACCTCAAGGCACCAGAGATCCCAGGTTTGATTCCAGGCTCAGGCTCTGCCTCTAGTTTATCCTTTTTGTGTTTAGTAAACAAGTACACCACTCCCAAAAATTTGGGGTTATTCCAAAATGAATTAGCTACTAATTTTTGCGAGCAGTACATTTCCATAGAGTACAGTACAAGCAAAACTGTTTATTAATGCAGCTTAACATGATCAAATCTGTGCAATTGAATTGAAATGGTTTGACTGCTCTTATTTCAACCAAGTAACTATTACTGCAAGTTAAGCCTAATAATGAGACATAATTAGTACCATTTTGTCTGGTTATATATGGTTTTGGTACCAAGTGCTGTTGACTGTAACACAATAGACATCTGATTGCGGCTGAAATAGCATTGCTAATTAACTAATTATTATATAGCTGATATTGTTTGCACTTACTTGCTAAAGTCTTGTCAAGGTCTGCAATGAAGTCTTCCAGTTCTTTCGTGTCACCGAGTTTAGCTGTAAGGACATTATCGCCGAATAAGTACCAAAAAGGACAACTCATCAGTGCCTAACTTGTCCAATAACAGGCATGAGGCTTACGTTTTGGTGACATGACTGAAGGACTTGTTGGTAAAGGGGAGAACACAGCGGGGGAGTTGAGCTTCTCATCGCTGAAGCTAAAGCTGTTTCTGTTAAGTGAATCTGCACCTGTTTCAGAGAGAACAATACATTTTATTAATACACTTTTTAAACGGGGTTTCTTCGTCACGTCAATACCCATGCAATGTCCTCCCATTGATATGATATGACCATTATGTCATTGACATCACTGAAACGCTTTTTGTTATTAATCCCATAGCAGCCATAAGCCAAAGAATAATAAACATGAACGAAAGCCTTGGTCTCCATCATTTCGAGAGTCCCACCCACTGGTGGATTAATTGAAGGCCAGTGTGTGCATGCTTCCCCTTTTCTAAAATAACACCCTGACTGCATGTTTGCCCAGTCTTATCCCAGCTCAAGAGTTCAGACCCACCAGGCATATTGCTAAAGAGAAGCTCAGCCTGTTGAACGCTGGCTTTTGGCTCAGACTGCACCTTGGCGGTGTAAACACACTCTTGCAAAATCTCCACTGACTCCTAAATGCAGACTTATGTTTGTGTCTTGGCTGGCTCACACCACAGCTCCAAAACGGAAGCAGGCATGCCACAACCCAAGGGTTGCTTGCATTCCTCAGAGAAGTGAAGAACTACAAGTGTGACTGCTAGTGACATAATGAAGGTTTTGATTCTGCCAGAAGATATTTTAAGCCACCACAGAACTGACACATTTGACTGTTTGTTCCAGAATGTAATGGGATGAACTGAGACAATTCAAACATTAAGCACAGTAACATGTGACCAAGATATACACTGCTCACAGAAATTAGAGGATATTTAATTATCTATAAATTTCTGTCTATATAACTTCAGTGAGAGGTGTATTTAGAACAACATGTTTAGGTGTATATATTAGAGGCACTGGTAAGATTAACCAGGGACTCAACTAAACCTCAGCATTTAGCTCAGAAACTATACCATATATACTTCAGGCTACACTTAAACCTACTAACTGTGGCACCTAATCGTTTGATACGGGTCTTATTTGCATCACTCTCAGGTACCCTTACATCAACTTTGCCAGTATTTCACAAGAAACACCTCAAAAGACTGCCTGTTCAGACAAAGCAAAGAAGCCATCAGTGAAATTTTGAATGACTCAAGTGACATTACAGTGTGTTGAAAAATAAAACGTTTCTCATAAAATTTCTTACATATTGCAGTCACTCATGCTACATACAGTGAGCCCAGTTGTTTTCTGGATGAGCGTGACCTGCGATACATGTGGTTAGAATTTATACAAAATAAAAGGAAATAATTCCTTTGCCATGTGCCTCTGCATCTCAGTCTCTTCAATACATAGAAGATTTCATGATGCGCGTTGTTATTTGTTCACCAATTAAATAGCATGCACATTTGTGATGTTTTTAAACTGATTTCTGCTCATGTTTAGATGTGCCAGAAACAATTGTAAAGTTTGTAAGTCATGTGGTGTGCGGTGAAGTGGGTATGAGGTGAGAGTGTAAAAGTTTTCATCCATCATGGGGAAAGTCTGATGACGAATGCCAAAAGCCTGTCTAAGTGGCTAACAATTTTTCCAGCACTTTCTTTAACACTGACCATTTTACGTACTGACACTTTGCCTTAATAATTTTTTTTCGTCTTACTCCTTTTTGTCCTATGGGTATTGCTAAAAATTGTAATAGTATACAAGAGTAAAACTGTGATACTGTTACAGTTACAACGCAGCCTAAAATATTTGTATATCTATGCATATCTTTGGTAAGGACCCAAAGAACCCCTAACAGCTTTGCAACAACTACCTGAAGACTAAACAACATCAAGTTCTTGCTGTCCTGGACATTTCCAAATGTCACCTGACCTAAACCCATCAATCTTTTATAGGGACACTTGAAAATAAATCATTAATGAAGGTCACAAGCTGCTCCTTGGAATGGCGTGAAATCCTGCTGGAATAATATGGATCATCAGATTTTGCAACTTGTGAACTTGTGAAGTCCATGCCAGTTTGCACAAATTCGGTCATTACAGAAAAAGGGGGAATACATCAAATTAACAGCGTTCAAAAAAGTTTCAAACGTTCACTCTTATTGTTATGCTGATTACTTAATTTGTAGAGAAACAGGTTGTATTAAATTAGAGAAACTTAATAAAAAGAAGCATTTTTACTGATTGTCTCTGACTCTTTGTCCCCATCGTATGTAATAACCACAATAACAGACAAAGTGTTGTAGAGAAAACGATCATATCGGGATTTAACGTATTCTGCCCAGGGAAAAACCACGGCGAATCACTGAATTTCATGTTCAATGATGAAGAATTAAGTCACGGTTGATAAACTTAGTAGTATACTGCCCACACAAATAAGGGGACATTCCAAGATGAAATATCCGATATTTTTGTGAGCAGTGTAGTTATTTAAAGCGACTGGTATCACTACTTAATAAAGGTGTATGGTTATTTTACAGGTCACTTTAGATACTCACTCTCTGAGTCACTGATGCCGCTATCGCTGACGCTCGCGCTGCTTCTCCTCTTCATCGTTTTCAGGTGTTCATCATATCTGAAATGCCTCTTCTCAAATGGCGAAGTGAAATCCTCTATCACCGCGTCAAACTCGCACAGCACAGCGTTCAGATCGTCATCTTCCACAACGAAGGCTGAAAAAGTTTCGGAAGCACGGTTTGGCTTAATATTCTGTAGTAAAACCTGGATAAATATAACAACGCCTGTTCGACGTTCATTAACTAAACCTGCAAAGTTAGAGTTCTAGGACAAAACATAAACTTACACTTGTTCTGAGACTTTATCTTTGGAGACTTCATCCTGGGGACTCGTACAATTCCAAATGATCCGCTGAGCAAAGGAAGAGCCTGGAACCTGCTATCCTGCGTCTCTCAGAGAAAGTTCCACTTCTTATACTGAAGAGTGCGACTTTGCTTTTAAATATTCCCTGACTCCTGGGGTGGGCGGAGCTATGGGCGTGGTATATGGCTACGTGCCACACGGCATACTACAGTAGTAATCGCTCAGAAACAGGAAAAAACGCGTTGTGCTTAAGGTTGAAAGTATATTTATTCATTTATATTTCATTGTATCTTTTCCCAGAATATAAAGTCAACCTTGTAAATCAAATGTTTTCTGTATTATGTGTTTTTATCATTTAATAATTATCGTTTTCACATTTATCAAAATAATACTTTTATATAAATTCCTGAATTCCTTAAATGTTTATAACATATTTCAATTCAATTCTTAATGTGTAATTTCCTTACTGCCTACTTGAATTTTGTAATATACATTATATGGACAAAAGTATTGGGACACCTTCAGTGACTTAGTAACCTTTAGTAACTTTTATGACATTCCATTCTAAACTGAATTAATATATTTATATAGTTGCTCTTGCCTTTGCAGCTATAACAGCTTCGACTCTCGTCAGAAAGCTTTCAGAAAAGCCAGAAAATCAGATCAGACACTTAGGGGCTGGCTTGCAATATCTATTCTAGTTCATCCCAAAGGTGTTTAAAGGGTTTGAGGTCAGGACTCTCAAGTTCCTCTTCCACTTCAAACTTACTCAACCATGCCTTTATGGATCTCCAGTGGTCCACAGACATGCTGGAACAGAAAATGACCTTCACCAAACTGTTCTAACACAGTTGGAAGCATACAATTGCCCAGTATTTCTTATTGTGCTAAAGTTTTAAGTTTGACTAAGTTCCGCTTGACTGCGACTAAAGGACCTATTGGAATCACTGAAGAACAAGGCCATAGCAATTATCCATCCTCCACCAAACTTTACAGTTGGCAAAATGCTACCAGGCCCTGTCATTCACCAAACTCAGACTCATCCATCAGACTGTCAAATAGAGAAGAGATAGTAATGTGTGATTCATCACTCCACAGAACATTTCCAGTGGTGGCTCCTACTTCACAGTTTTTATGCTGGTGTCAATAGCACAAAATTATGTTAATTGGAACTCTGCAGTTATTGAGTCAAAAGGGTGTTGGTTACTTTTCCCCACCAAGATTTCATAATGAATAATGCATGAAATATATTTTAAAAAGTGGCATAACCTTGCATTATCTATTATGGAGCCATTTTAAGTATAAAAATCATTGTATTCATAGCTAATACTGAATCTATGCACAGGTCATCTTATTTGTATTTAAATTTAATTGTAGCATAATATTTAGTTTTTGTAAGCCAATAGACTAATCAGTTCATCTGTACTACTCTTAGTAAGATATGTGCTGACTTATTTTGAAACTCATTTTAGCCATCAGATTGGGTTACACAGAAAGGGAGCCTTATGAAATTCTGTTTGTAAACAACTGTCATGGCCCATGAACTGAAATGTTATTCCTTTTTCATTTTGGCCATGTTATATAAGTGTACCCTAAACCCATATCGTTTCATAAAACAAAATGATCTAGGTTTTATAGTATACAGGAGGTTACAATATGTAATATGTAATATTTATTAATATACTAACTACAGTATGGATCACAGTAAGAAAAGTAACAAGGGAACAAAAGGAATCTACAAATAAAATACGGGTGTGGGTTTATACGACTGCCCAGGGGGAAGATTAACAGAAAAATAACTTGGCCAAAAGCATGACATTTCCATATTGTCTTACATATCTGAAATCATTAATATTACTAATTTTGTTATATGTGAATGTGGTTTGTCTTGGTGGAAATTATTTCATCATATTTTGAACTAAGCTGTAACGGTATAGTTACAATAACGTATCATAGTAAACCTGTTCCAGTTCATTCTAAAAACTTCAAAGTGATATTAAACCATTATGGCATAAAGTTCCATACAAAGTCAGGCAATGTCATGGCTAAACCTAGACAGACAATAATTATTATAAAATTAACTTGTTTTTAAAGTGGTCCAGCTGGATGGCACAGTGCAGGCTGATTAACTTTGGTATCAGAAATACTGATAAACTGCTCTCATGAGCCAGGGGTGATTCTAGTGTCAGAAATGGACCCATTGAGATGGAATGTTCCACTGTGTTTAAAAAAAGAAGACAAAAACAGACTGTTTGGGTAGGGGAAACACCGTAATCGGAAGGACACAAATGAATCTCAGAAAACCTCATTTAATACATAACCTCTGAGAGACAAAGTAAAATTGCATTAAAAGTAAAAGATAATTAGGGATAAACAACAAATAACAAAACAAATGTGTTTTTAACCAGGCAATTCTGGTTAAGGTACCATTTCTCTCTGAGAATGAAAATGTATCATGCCATTTGTGGGTTTCTTAACATTATGTTTAAAATAGAGGTTTTCCGATAGATCGACCACCTGTCATTATCGGCCGATTTCCATGACAAAGCATGTGATGTGTGTCTGCTGATCATTGTCTTTCATTGCTGAGCACATAAACAGATCACCTGTACTTTGCAGCGCGCAGAGGCCCTGTGTGCAGTGCTTTTAAACGGTTTGTGAGAGGGATGTAAATTTGCATCCTGCAGCACATAACCGAAAAAATACCTCATGGGGGAAGCACATAACAATAGTTCAAGACAACTAATTTAGTACGTCATTTAAAGAACACAAACTTGGCGGAGTATGGTGAGTTTTCGAATTTCACTAACTTTACTGAATATAAAAGGCACCCAAAGCAGCAGCAAATGACGCAGCCTACACTTGCCAACACTCGCCTGTATGCGTGTGACAGGCAGAAGGCTAAGCAAATAACCCAAAAAATAATTTAATTGTATTTTGTATTTATTACTGGGAAAAAGTCAATAAAAGCATTTTTTTTGTCTAAGATGATTTTATTGTTTATTTTTGCAGATCATGTAGCCAATAGCATTCAGCATAACTAAATCAAAAAATGTACAACCAGATAATGTGATCAGCAGTGATCGGCATTCATGGGTGATCAGTATCGGTATTGGTAGCCAAGCTGGAGTCAAGCTTCTGTTTAAAAAACAAAAAGAACCAAAAAAGCTTTTGCTCTTATTTTCAGGGGTGCTGGGACTGGTGTAAGGAGTGCTTGAGAACCCATACAACGGCCTAGACACACCTGCACCGTTAACGCATGAGCTGTTTATTGGGATTTCACGCAAGAGCCAAAAAGGTAAGAAATGCATCAGTTAGCCTTTAGCGACATCTGGTGGTTTTTATTAGAAATTACACATTTCAGGGTTCATTCTTAGAACTTGGAAAGTGTTTTGACAAGTGGATTTTAAATGACACATTGATGACACTCAGATATGAGCAAATTAGTACCTTACCTAAATTATCATTGCTGCATCAAGACTTGTGGCACCCCTAATCCAGCAGAAACCCAAGAATAAGTGTGAATTTAAGTGTGTACATAAGTGTACACAAGTGTGTACACTCCCAAAATATATACCACATAAACCATCGCCGTAGTGAGACTCTACTACCAGAAGCTACCTTGCCAAAAGCAGGTTACAAACAGATGCGGTTTAGTGATAAAGCAGATGTTTTTCTGGTGCTGATACCTTGCCTCTGGAAAGGTGGTTTGTGGAAGCTAAATGACTCTAATATCGACCACAACTCCTTCTCTTGTCAAGGCTAGGGAGAACCACTTCTGTTGTCCAAAGGAGGACCTATGTACCTTCAGACTGGGACAGATTATAGACATGCATCTTACAGGCATATCATTTAGGTCTGAGTTTGTGCCGTATCAGGTGTACCACACGTAATCAAGACTGAACTACAGATATTTACACCATTTTATGGTTAACAGCATTTATCAGATTTGAACTGTGATGTATTATAAAACACATTTGGTTTTCGGTTTAAGCATTATAATGATAGAGTTTAAATTAATTAGCATAATAATATTATATCCATAATATTATATCCATATTATATTTATTTATCTTTATTTTCAATTACATATATTTTATTGTTTACCAGTTTAGGTAAAAAAAAGCTAAGATGTTGTTTTATATTTAAGAAATCTCTCACATAAAGGTTTGCAAACAGCCCTGTAATTTTGATGGTGACACACAATCATAGGAAATATATTTGAAATGTTGCTTTAATACATGTTGTCATAAACATAAACAGACCTTAAAAAACTAAGGACAGAGTCATTAAAGAGTCTATGCATGATTGGCAGCTCAAGTTTCAAATCATAACCTAGCAAGGCCACACAACTCAGTGGAAACAGAGCTTCTTTTTCTCTCCTGTCAGTTACGCTGCAGAGCCCAAACCAGGATTTTTTTTGCAAAAAAATCAAATAAAATAAAAATAAAAAGTTTGTAAACCATTGCTTTAGCTAGTTGGCCAGGAAAAGGAAGATGAAGGGTGAAGGCCTCCACATGCTCTTTCTCACTGGGATACTTAACAGATGCTTCATAGAGGGGAAAATTGTAGTTATTTGCAAGTCATTCTGCCAGTGAGTTTGAAACCTCACCTCTTCCTATGTCACCTATTAAGATATGTTCCCTATTAAGATATGGTTCACCTTCAGAGGGACAGAGTGCTGTTTGTATTCCACCCAGAAAGGTTTTAAAAAGGGGAGAAATCGCGCAAATTATACACAATGATGGGAGCATGCACATTGTGGTAATAATATCCCCCCACACTTTCAGAAATGCTCAGAAAATAATTCGAAAATTTACAAGTAACTTATATCTAAATGTCAGAAGTTAATGTTTCAGTGTCATTTCATGCTGCGTAATAGCAGTGCAATAAGTGTAAACAGGTGTAATTATATACAATCGGATTGTTTCGGGTTTTAATTAGATTTGGTATGACACCGACTTCATTATGTTTATGTACAAACTGCCTTGAACTCTTGAGCCTATTATCAAAGATTAAAGATATGTGGTGAAATAGCGCCTCCCCTCGGTCAGCACATTAATCAAATGGGATATAGGCTGTATTTTCA
>JAUZST010004602.1:0-16192 GCA_034779995.1 Parotocinclus haroldoi | reverse complement strand
GTGTGTGTGTGTGTGTGTGTGTGTGTGTGTGTGTGTGTGTGTGTGTGTGTGTGTGTGTGTGTGGGTGTGTGTGTGGGCGGACGCAGTGTGTGGTATCTCGTGTGAGGAAGGACAATTTGTGTGTTCCGGTGGATGTTGTGTAGATAAAAGTGTGGAGTGTGATGGAGTGAAACACTGTACTGACGGATCAGATGAAGCCAACTGCCTCCAATGTGAGACACACACACACACACTCTAACATAGACATGTATAATACGGAACCTAAATAAGGTGTGTGTGTGTGTGTGTTTTAGTAAATGTTACTCTGAGTCAGTTACTGGAAATCGATGTGGATGAGAAGAAAGGTGAGTTTATAACGTCTTATTTTTGATTTATGTGATTGAGTTTGTATTAGTGTCAGTAGTGAGGTGCTGTACAGGTCTGTAGGAATGCCTACTAGTTCACGCTGGGACAGCAGGGTGTGTTTATAACGGGGTGTGCTGCGGATCTCGTTAATTAAAGAATTAATAAAGTAAAGCTATTGGGAGATCTCCCTGCCGCTGCACTCATCCTAAACGGGTTTTGTAGATCAAGGTGAAACCTCTTAACCTTTGATAGAGTATTGTGTGTGTGTGTGTGTGCTTGTGTGTGTGCGTTTGCGTGTGCGTGTATACGTACAGCAGAGTGTGTCGAAGCCCCTGTGACCGGGCCATGCAGAGCCAGTATGCTCCGGTGGTTTTATGATCCGTTGAAGCAGAGCTGCTCTCGTTTTACCTACGGAGGCTGTGCAGGAAACGACAACAACTTTGAGAAGAAAGATGAATGCATGAGCAAATGTAGTGGTGTTACAGGTATTTATTCTTATTTACACTTCCACACCTTCCACTTTATAGAATTTCATCCTCCAGTAAAGGTCCAGTAAAGCTGAGGATCAGGAGTTGTTGTGACTCTGAGGTGCACATCATAGTCCCTGAACATACGTATAAGGACGGCACACTGTGTGTGTGTGTGTGTGTGTGTGTAATGTGTGTTTTTGAGATTTGTGTTGTGTGTTGCAGAGAGTGATGTGTTTGCAAGAGGATTGTTTGAACGAGCTGAAGTGGACGATGAACCACACACAGGTATACACTTTTACTTTTAGACCAGTGTGTGTGATAGAGTTATTTAAAAGTAGCTAAAAGGAGGGAAGAGTCATTAATTAACTGTAATTAAGGTTAATGGGGTGATTACTCCAGAATCAATATTTAATCTCATAACAGAACCAGCTCCAGTCACTTAGTGCAGAGAATCGAGTCACAGATTCTTCCCCTGATTCGATTTCTATATTTTATAGTTCAGATTCCAAATATGGGATTAAGCAATTGGCATCTCTAAAGTTTTCCAGTATGAGTGTGTCACTTCTGTGTATATAGGATTTGGATTAGGATTTGTATCTAAGCATAGATCGTATTCCACAAAAGTCACTCTAGATAAAGTTGTCTCTTTCTGTGTGTGTGTGTGTGTGTGTGTGTGTGTGTGTGTGTGTGTGTGTGTGTTTACAGGATCTGTAGCTACAGGAGTTTTCATTGCCTTGTTAATCTTAGCTGTGATTGCTCTGGCTGCCTGCTTTTTCCTGAAAAACAGGAAGAGGAAATTACAGGGTCAGAGCGCTGCATCCCCAGCTAATGCTAACCCACCTGTACCGCTAACGGAAGATTCACGGACGCTCATCTAACACACACACACACACAAACACATCTAGTGAGCACTGTGCTATTAACACTCAGGTATAAATGGGTGTAGTTTTGTGTGTGTGTGTGTGTGTGTGTGTGTGTGTGCGCGCGCGTGCGTGTGTGTGTGTGTGTGTTAAAGTGTAATTAATCTGCTATCTTATTTTGTTGGTTTTATTACAGTTTAATGGATATTTGTTTGCTTAGTAATTCGATCTAATTAGTAACAGATTTAAATGTGTGTGTGTGTGTGTGTGTGTGTGTGTGTGTGCGCGCGCGTGCGCGCGCAATTCTTTTTTTTTTTTTGTATGAGTTTATATTAAATGTGTTTCTTACAGATGTGGAGATATTTTAATAAGACGTTGAGAAGCTTCAGCCTTTTGATGTTGTAAGAAATAAAACTTAGTTTCAGGGTTTTTTTTTTACACAAAGTTCACCGAAATTAGGGGCTATTTGTCTTGGGAATATTTCATTTTGTCTATTTTCTTTGTGAGCAGTATATTAAAGTTGTTTTTATTTCTTGAATCTCTGTAGTTTGGTTTAAACTGAAGATGAAAATAAATTTGTTTCCAAATCCTGTTCTTATTTAATGAAAGCAGCAGCAGGAACAGAGACCCTCCTTATCTCCATGTTCACCTCCTCCTAATAAACACACCTTGGTCTTGGACTCCAAGCTTTCTACCTTATAACGTTTAGAGATTTTCCTTTCCACTGTCGCCCTAGGCTTGCTCAGGTTGTGATTGACCTTCGACGATTGGAGACGAATCTCCGCTATAAAGAGGAACAAATCTGACTAATAATAATAATAATTATTATTATAATTATAATGGGAAAGGTGTTATATTCCACTGGATGGCGCTGTGGTTACTCTAAATAGAATGTTACGAGACCATAAAAGGCCGGTTCTGCAGCATCTGTATAAAGAATGACGTAATGTGGGTGGATTTAAAATGTCAGTGTAAATAATAGAGAAGAGGGAACACCCCATTAACACCCTATGTAACACACACACACACATCACTAATCACTCCCACCTTATTATCCTTATTAATTACACACACACACAAAGCATCAAACTGCACACAAGCTGTGTGTGTGTGTGTGTGTCGATTAAACGAATACTAGAACAGAAGTTTATATTAAATTATTATTTAAATCCCAAACCCTCTAACTAAACATTTACAAATTACAAATGATTAAAGAGCTTGTTCAAAATGAGGAGGAAATGTTTTAAATGTTTATTTAATAGTATAGAACATTTTATCATAACACACAAAGTGATGTTAGTGCTGAGGGTCAGGGTTCTGCTCCTTAATCAGGATGTGACCTCATAACAACCATGATTATTATTATTATTATTGCATCAAAATTATATTACTAGTATTATAATCTAGTTAGTTAGTTAATAGACTATGCACTATGTTAGTACGCAGTAGGATTAGTAAATCTAAAAGTATTAAAAATATGTGAAGCTTTTGAACTAAACTGGTATGCGGCTGTAGCTCCACCCACGCATGCGCAATGCAACATTTTCGAAAAAAGCGGTCAGAGGAAACGCAGCTGATTTTACAGGCGGTGTGTGAAAGTGTGTGTAAGAGTGTGTGTGTGTGTGTCAGTGTCAGTGTCAGTATAAATGGAAAAGTGTGTATTACAGGGTTAATAGAAGTAATGATAATACACACTCATTTAAAGAGGATACACAGCGCTCGTGCTTTGGATCGGATTATACATGTGGAACTTTAATCCCGGTAAGTAACTAACACACACACACACACACACACACACACACACACACACACACACAAACACACACATACACACACACAAACACAAACACACACATACACACACACACAAACACACACACACACACACACACACACACATATATATATATATATATACACACACACACATATATATATATATACACACAGACACACACATATCTACACACAGACACACACATGCACACATACATATACACACACACACACACACACACACACAAACACACACACACACACATATACACACAGACACACACATATATACACACAGACACACACATGCACACATATATATACACACACACAGACACACACATATACACAGGGACATGCACACATACACACACACACACGCATACATGTGCACAAGCACACACAGACACACACACACAGACACACACACACACACACACACACACAAGGAGGATGGGTCCCTCTTTGAATCTTGGTCATCAGGTTTCTTCCTTACAGCAGTTAGGGATTTTTTCTTTTCCACTGTTGCCCATGGCTTGCTCAATTTAGGACTGGCCTTTTAAAATAATCTAATACTGTAAATATGTGCAAACACACACACACAAACAAACACACACACACAAACACACATATAAACACACATACACACTTTTAGCTGGTGTCATTGTGAGCCATTCGTTTAACGACTACTTATTTGTTATAAATTCACATTTTGGAGGATAATACTTATTTAGAATAAAATTAATCAGCTAAAACAATTGGGGATTACAGCATAAGAACACACTTCCTAAAAGGTTTGTAAGGCAGCTACATATTTAGCCAAACATAAAAAATATCCAGGTACATCTATAAAAAATCTGCTGGCACTTCATTTAGGAGGTAGGGTTTTCAAATGAAATAAGAAGTGCTAACTGGATATCGCCCCTGCACATTTTGATGATGTATTGTTTGCATTGTGTCACTCTACTGCAGGTCTGGTTTATATATATGTACATGGTCACAAAAATGCAGCTGCATTCCCACCCTCCTCTGTACTCATGCCCACAACCAAAAGCAAAACGAGTCCCTGGGGAAACAAACTTCTGCTGAATCACACCATAGTGTGTAACCATATATCTGCTGGTCATCTAAAAGAGGACAGTATATTACAGCTTAGTACCATGAGACACCAGCTGAAGGTAAATGCTGTTTGGGATTCAGCCAAAAAGACACTTGATCGAACTACATCATTCAATCAGCACTGTTTCCATCCAGATTTGTAGCACTTCTGTTTCTTATTTGTTTTCCAAAAACAGGTGAGTGGAAATTTCCCTCAATGTAACAAACTGTTATTTCTCACACTGTTAGTTAATTGTGTGTTCTGTCTCCATCCTCTGACACATAATACGTAATACACACTCCCTAATCCAAACAATACATGGCTCCCTAATCTTGATTGCTGCTTCCTCTTGTGAAGGCCGGAGACTTAGTTTCCCACAGACTGGCATTATTACTACTATAAAAGGAAGCATGTGAAATTTCTGTGGCAGCATTAAAAAAAGACATTTGTCTAGACTACTGAACATATTTGAGATTTCAAATTTTACACGCATTGACTGTGTGTTTATGATATACTGTTTATCATATAAACTGGAATAACTGGTAACTGGTGATGGGCCGGTCTCATAAAAATGGTTCTGTGCAGATCACATTTACACTTTCACATTACACTTGGCTCCAGCACCACAAACTCAGTCACATATAAATAGCACAGTGCTTTTAGAAGTTCATGTGTGTACAGAAGTTTAAGCACAGCTCAGCTACTCACTGGTTTTTCTGGTCTGTCCACGACCACTTCATACACTGATTCACAATTCATGTTCCATTTATTCATCACCGAGTCGAGTGCACTTCAGTTACACACATTCTCTCAGCCTGGGGATGCTCTTCCTTATCCACTATAACACATTAGTGTGTGTGTGTGTGTGTGTGTGTGTGTGTGTGTGTGTGTGTGTGTGTGTGTGTGTGTGTGTGTAAACATGTATAAAAGCAACAGATCAAACAGTTGATGTTCCTCTAACCTTGCGGATGCTTCCGGACCGTGTACCAAGGAACGCCACACAATAACCATTGTACACGTATGCAGACACAGCAGTAAGACGCTCTGTCATCTCCGTGTACACAGTGTGACCTGAAACCAGCTCTGAACCACCAAGAGGTTGATTGATGTCCAACCCACAGAATCCGTCGTCTATAGGAACTGGCTACAGAGGGATAGGGAGAGGCAGAAAAGGTTAGACTAAGCAACACTACAATTACACTTGTACAAATGCAAAAAAAAAGACAAACGGTAGAAAAGCTGGAGGACTACTAAGATGAAGATCTAAGATGAACGAGATGAAAACATGTGACAAGAAGAAGCACATCTATAGATCTATACGTCGATGATCCGTTTGACCAAGTGAACAGCCAATTGCAAATTTGAATAGAAGGAGATAAGGTTGGTGGGTAGGCTGGTGATAGAGAATGATTCTCCCACTATATAGGATGAATAAAAAAGGCCTGGAGTGACAAGTTTCAACGTGTGAGTAAACCAGACCTTTAATACAGGGTGCTGCTTAAATATCACTGCACACAAGGAATGGGGTCTGAGTCCCTACAATGTAGGCAGGGGAACGGTGTGGATTTATGGGACTGCTACTGTGGTGTACATGATGGTACATGACTCATATAACAATGATAAATGAGTTGCAGCTTCCAGGAATGTCACCAAGTAACATAGAAATGCAGTTAGAATTGGCTGTTAACATATTAAAATACCATTAGATAAGACTGTTTAAGGTTCAAATAGGAAGAAGATGAGAATAAACTTCAGAATATAAGGTGGGTAGGGAACTTAGGTATGAATTTAGATAAAGATATGAATATGAGCTAGTGATGAATTTAAGTCAAATGCTATTAAACTGTGTAATTGTATGAACTGTTTCAGCCAGAAAGAGCACAAGGTTCATCATATTATAAACACTTGGATTTTGTGTTAATAGTCTCGTACCGCTTTGGTACAATGTACATCTTTCCCCAACAGCCAGTGCAGCTCCAGGTTTCCTTCCCCCTGGTAGCAGGACCGCAGTCTCTCCTTGATCTTTCGGTTTATATCACGGATAGTGAAAATACAGAACGCCGAGTCGTCCGATGGTGTCCGGTACTGTTTCTGCCCTTTGGAGAAAACGGCGAAGAGAATGTCGTCCTGTTCAGTGATGTTCAGCGCTCCAGCCATGATGCTTCCTGCTTTGGCGAGGAAGGCTGCCTGGAGAAGGCGGTACTCCACCCCTTTCCTTACACAGCCCACCGGTAGGGAGACATACGAGTGAAACTTGTCATCACCTTTGCAGAGCCGGACGATGCGGGACGTGTAGAAGAGTTCACCAAAGGTCTCGGTTTCTGGCTGAACAGTCAGGAAATAGACAAAATTGCCACTGGAGAAGCCATAAATGTATTCAATGTCAAAGTGCGTAACCAGTGCTAGTGTATCAGATGGAATCTTGACTAGAGAAGAGACAAAGTCTGTATGAAGCTCGTAGTCAAGCATGGACGCTGATTCAGGATCTCGTGGAAGTTTGCGGCTTGAGATGGTCGGGAAGTAGTCCTGTTTTCCACCAACTGAGGTACCGATGTACAGCGTGGCATCTGTTTCACGATCTCGACCTCGATCTCGGCTCACAATGACACCGCACATGCCACCGGTCCGGTTCACACTTGAGAAGTAGTGCTCCTTTTTATGCGACGGCTCGGCCAAAATGAACAAGTCATCCAACCTCAAGATCTTACACACTCCCTGGTAGAGGCTCCCGCATGCAAGCAGGCGACTGTGCAAGTCGTCGACTAGAAGCAGCTTGTTGACATTGTCGGTTTTGGCAAGTGGCTCAGAGCAGGGTTGCATAATCAACGGCGGGTAACAGGCCTGGTTATCCAGCTCTGGTCCTGTATTATGTGAAACCAGTGGGGTCAGATCTGGAGAGAGTTTGTAGACCCGGTTCACTCCACCCACATACACCGTACCACTTGACTGGTGGACAGCAATGTGACTCAAGCTCCATTCAGGATTCTCAGACTGGAAAATATGAATGTTTTGTCCCGAACAAGAGATCAAATACAACACGCAGATTGAAAAACAACTATTTATTGCAGAGCTCTCCATTTTCAGTAGTCCACAGTTAGTGGTTGAGGTTTGTAATATTCTCGATCTGTTCTCCTTCTACAGTCAAATAATCCTCAGAACAATCCTTGGTGATAACATCGTGGTCCTGGGGGGAAACAAGCAGAAAAACAGAGCACTTAGTTTTAGACACATGCCTAATATTTTACACAAAGTAGGCACAGAAAGCATAATATAAGACCCTAAAAAATCCTATTAATCCATATACATCATATTATATAGAAAACTATGCTTCATACCTTCTGCATATCAAACTGTATTCTTACTGCAGATGCTGAAAATCTCTCCTTAAAATTTTGTTCATTTTTCTATTACATTTTTAGCCAAAAGATGTTTTACAGGGATGATATAAAACACATTCATCAAACAACACATGGGGCACGGGAAACCATGGGAAATGAGCTGAGTGCAGAACTGAAAAACAAAGTGAGTTTAATCAGCAACTCATACAGGACAGAGTTCTAACTGTAGAAACATTAAAGGTATTTAATAAAAGCATTGGCTTATTGTTAAGGCTGAAGGTATTGTAACCACAGGTTCGACTCACAGTAATGAACGGACTCTCTCTAAAATCAGACAGGCAATCGCTATACAACACACAACAGTTTCAATACATATTTCAGATACTTTTTTACACAAAAAATATCATTTGAACACATACAAAACTGGGGTCTAAATGTTTCAGTAAATCGAATTTATATTCGAGATCAAGTCATTCGATTTGAAAATGAAGTATGTCTTAATTATTTTCAAATAAACTTTTAATATATATGTGGCAGTGCAAATGCATGTAACATTCAGGCAACCCTGGTCAGTGACATGTGACTTGGACAATTCCGTCCCAGCCCCCACACAAAGGAGCACTGAGTTTCGAGAGCCCATCCGGTGAAACTTGAAAATTCAGAGACATATGCAAAGATCACCATAGAGGGGTTAAGAACCTGTTCATGAGCCCACAAATAGTGCCATCCACCAATGAGCTAGCACAAGATGACCAAACTCACAAGCCATGCCAGGTGCAGAATTCTGTCTCTGTGCTAACTGCTCTCATCACATATCACCACCCATAAATGGACCCACATCTTGATTTAAGGAATACGTTTCTAAAATTCATCACTTACTTCCAAATTTCTATTAAAGTGTGTCATGCACATTGGCTTTTGGTCAAGAAATTTGTTCATAGTCATTTGCTGATTATTTCATCAGTCCAAAATCTGAAAATTTAACTCAGTGCAACAGTTTTTTTTCAGTATTCTCTCTTAATTAACAACTGGTTTATGATTAAAGATCAGGCAAAACTTTATGAATAATAAAACATTTTTAATTTTTCTGTATCCACCTCTGCCACCCTATCAATCCCCCTCCATCTCTCTATATTTACTACACAAACTAAAAAAAAAACCCTCAATACTTCTAATTACTTGATTACATGTGCCATGTCTGACTGATTTATGCTGCAGCACAGAATGAGTGAGTGGGAGGGAGATAGGGAGACAGAGAGAAAATATGCGCGAGAATGAGCATTAGGCTCTGACTCCTGCTAGCACAGAACGCTCATTAACTAACTGTGACTGCAGGGGAGGTCCGCACCATTAACCCCCCCACCCACCCCCACTCCAACCCACCCATCACACACAACACGCCTTTCTGCTTACTGTGCATTAAACCCGTCAATAAATTAGCATGTAAATTTATTAATCATGCTTTCATTTTTCATCTCTCTCTCTCTCCCCCCCACTCAGTCAATCAGCCTGACTCAACCCTGGCTTTATAATAAGATTGGTAGTCAGGAGTCTGCACCCTCTTCTGTGCTCTTTAATTTCATTTCCATATTTTATGCAGCTATATTATGCAGCAGACAAACAGGCACAGATACGAGGAGCTTTAGGAAACGAGTGGGTTGTTGGAACGAATGCTCCTTAGAAATCAGGAGTGATTAAGCTGTTGGTTGGGGGTTAAAGCCACACCGTCACAGACGTCATGGATGTTAAATACACAGGGTTTTAATGCTAATTAAATGCTAATCTCCTCCTGTTGTCTAAAATCAACTTTGTACAAAATTTGCTCATTAAGCTCAGAACCAACAGCTGCTTATATATTCTACTGTGAATCACATGTGTACTGGAGATAACTATTAAAACTATTAATTGTAATAATATGTATACTCTTCTCTAAAAACTTTATTTGGAATATAGTCCAGAAGGCCCAGGGTTCAAGCCCTGTTGGGTTCTTGAGCAAGACTCTTAACCCATAAGTGCCTGAACTGTACCGTGTAAGACAGTATCAGTTGTAAATCATTCTGAATAAGAGAGTCTGCTCAATGTTTAAATGTAAACAATTTCACCATTGCATACACAAATCCAATTAACCAAAACATTTGTGTTGGTATTACACAACGTCATTTATAAATGTCCAGTTCACAGGATATACACAATGAAGAGACCACAGAAAGAGCTGAGGGATTTTCTTGAACTGTTTTGTACTGTTTGCATTTTGTTTGTGCATTATGAGAATAAAATAAGTTTTAGTGCAAACATGCCTAGATGAAAACACTTCTGCGTCTCTTTGTCTCATTGTGTGTAATAATATACTGAAACATGCCAGTGTTACTCTGGGCAGTGTCTAGGGAGCAGGTTTTAAAAGCTCACTAACACGTCACACAAGCAAAGTGACCTTTCTGTGAAGAAGTACATAAACTTTTCCAGTTTCAGTTGATTCTAGAACATTTTCCACCACACATAACATGACAAACGAAACCCATCAGAATACTTGATTCTGATTCGTCAATGTGATCCTGATTCACTTGTTAACGTTCACTGTTCTGGAAGTCAGAAATGCAATTACCTAATGCGCTCAGTCTAGGTAATTATTTATCTATCTGTTTCCATAGTAACAACTAATTAACTTCACCTTATAATAAAGATGAATATATGTGTTGGTTCACTCATATTTAAAACATCCTACCTTTTCATTTATTATCTTATCCCTGGTAATATAAACACATTCACATTCAGTCAGGTTGACTATGAAATCATATTTAAATGTAACAAATATGATTTTGTTGTCATTTTGCTGACTGTACTGGGATCTAGTGTCATTAATGTCAGTTTCGATTCCTTTTTCAATTAATTTCCCAGCCCTAAACCAGGGTATCATAACACCCTGATGTTTATTATTTTGCTATCAAACCTTTTTCACTTTACGTAACATGTAATCCAGCAATGAATCATTGCTACTTTAATGAAAGTAGACACACAGAGGTCCAGATTTGGTTACACTCTTATAAATTGAATTTTGCACCATTAAGAATAATTAATAATATGAATAATTAATAATAAACATAACAATGATGCCCTATGCTGCACCAGAATCCATTTCCCAGCATTCTGATCACTCACACAAATCTGACCCGTTACCCTGCCTCTTGCGTTCTGATTTATCTTCAGTCTGACTTCCTGCACCTGCTTCGTGTTTAGTGCCTATTGGTGTCCCTGCTATAGTGTGTTTGGTTGTCTATTTTGCTTGCAAAGTTTTACTCCCACATCTGTCTCTGTGCGTTCCCTGACTGCTCCAAAAACTCCAGATAACAGCGTTTATTTCTGTTTCCACCAGCCTCACAGTATGAATATTTAATTAATTATAGAATAATGGAAAGTTGATAGCTAATGTGCTATTACAGTTTTATGGTCTGGGAAGGATGTGGTATAATTAGTTAATATAATTACGCCATAATGAAGGAAAGGTGAATAATGAGTTACAGTATGAGTAATGTTTAGATGATGAATGGTTCTAATGGTTAATGTTTAACACTTTGTTCTCTTGCCACATAACAACTGTAATATACTGATGGCACCTGTAAATGAACTCCAGCAGAATTAATACGCAAGGGATAGTCAGAAATCTCTAAACGGAATAACAAACTAGGAATGGACTGATATCCAGTAAGGACTTGCTGGGACATCTCAGACATTGGGGGATATAAATACACTTCCAAAAATAATGGCATTCATCCCAACAATGTCAGAAAGATTTTGAACAAGCAAGATATGTAGGAAAGTAGATCTGTTCTAAAAAATTATATCAGTACGTCTGATGCTCCATAGCATATGGATATAGCATATAGTAGCATATAGTATAGAATCACTAGAAGTCCCATAAAGTGATGCTCAAAAAATGTTGAACCATTTAGAATGTCCTGTACAGTATATGACCTAAACCATCATCAGTCCTAAAGGTAGATGAAGCAAACCCAACCTAACAAATGATACAAAAAGATTAGACTTGATCATTTACATACTAAAGAAAATGATCTAATGTTACAGAAGCATGTAAACCCTTAGGAATAGCAGTTCCTTAGAAGGTGAAATTCGAGTCCATTTTCAATCCATGGGATGACAGCGTTATAGGTTAACAGAATGTTTTTGAATAGCCAGTCCTGACTTACCCGGATTGATCAACAGTTAATAGAAACATTACATCACAGGTGCTGCTGCATTCAGAAAACAAAGGTTCACCTAGCGTTATCCCTCACATATATGTAATACTAGAACATACAACATTTCCTCAATAATCAAATAACCAAGCATAATAGTTTTGTGCCATTTTTAATGTGATCTACTTTTATATATTTGCAAATCATGACGGTAGAACCCTTAACTGATTTTTTTTTCAGACTGCAAGCCAATTAAAATTGGTTGCAATACTGTCGTTGTATATTACACTATCATTGTGATGCTTTGTTACAGTGGTATTATGTACCAGCATTAACTGTCAAGTGTGACACTTAACATTCTTACAGTCTTGCATGTTACAGATTCAGAACAGCAACCTGAGGAACGCAAAAGGCCTTATGGTGAGGCAGAAATACAGGACAACAGAGTCACAGAACATGAACAGAATGTGCATAAGACGTAAGAAACTTAGTTGAAGCTATACTAATCGTCTAACCTTATGCCTCACCTATCAAGAGATGTGACAGGAAACATGGTGGCACAGCACTGCATTGCAAAGCCATGGTGGTTCTTCTTCCACCCCTGGCAAGATATGGTTTTAGTTATCTCTCAAGCAGTTGATGAGTCTCTTTTGCTCCAGGTTTTGTACTGACTCAGGGTGTGTGCCTGACAAGGGATCTCACCACTGAGTCTTATTCCATTTCTTACACTGTGTTCATGTGTTTCTGTTACACCAGGGGCCTTCCAAGTTCAGAGTTCCTCATGTCACTGGGCTTTGGAGAGTAGTACACTGAAATGGTCTGCCAAATGTGGAACAGTAATAGAATTTAGCCAAGTAGTATGCTATTGTCTAGCTTTAGTCATGTTGTGTACAAAGCACCATTGTTGTGTTACTGCTGGGTAAGTGAATGATTGTATAATGTGGTTGGAAGTATACACAGAGTATTATTAATCTGCAGTTTGTGCTTACTGTGTGTCTCCTACCCAGTTCATTAGAGCAGCAATAAACCTGCCATCCAGCCATGGGCAAGGGATGTCTGAGTAAATCTCTCTCTCTCACACATACGCACACACACACACACACACACACACACACACACACACACACACGTGCACACAATTTTCTCCCTCTCATATGGGGGTTAACACAGTAGGTTTAGGGAGAAATCACTGACCTCCCTGTCTCTGTTTTCTCTTGTATGTGTGTATGCGTTGCAGTTTCTCAGAGAATAGCCCTCGAATTCTATATATTATATATATTGAGTGTGTCTCTATATTTATAAATATCTTACCCTTTCTGACGTGCTATTGCACTGCCAGGATGAGAGAGTGTGTCCGGGGATACAGCAGTGTGAGTACTGCTGTGATGAGCTTTGCTGTGTGTTATCTCCAAACACTCGACAGACACACACACACACACACACTGTCCCTGAACAATAATACCAGTAAATAAAAGAAGCACAAAGATATGAAACTGAAAGCGCGAGAGAGAGCGAGATCGAGACCATGTTTTGCTCTGTTGTGATCTCTCCCGGTTGTGTCCTAAATCAGAGGGACAGCTCTACTCCATATTGACCCTGCGCTCTGCAGGCAGCTCATTAGGAGAGAGTAAACTGAGTGCTAGTTTTGTGTCTCCACAGTGCATGTGTTGTACCCTAATGCGCTTAGTGTGTGTCAAAGGACTCACAGTTGGATTGCACTGTAACACATCTCTAACATAACACTATATACAGCCAGGCACTTCCTAACAGCCGTTATGTCGATGGTCCAAGCTTATTCTTCTTGTTAATAAGGTTATTAATTACTTAGCCCTTATATCACCTTGCCAGATACATTAGCTGTTGTAGTGCAGCAGATGTTGTGACAGACCTAACAGCGTCTGCTGTAAGCAATTAATTTGTATTGTTTATACAGCTACCGGTACACTATACACTTGCCTCACTACGTCTGGACCAAGCACCACAACTTACATCGCTCAGGGCTTCTGTTTGCTGATAAACGCTTTAAATTAAAACATGGAATTGGAAGTTTAAGTTCTAGTTCTGAGAAATATAGTCGTCCCCAGTTCATGCAGTGCAAACACATAGTTCTAAGAACTATGACGTGCAAACACATGACAAAATGGGCAAAGTTCTAGGAACTATTAGGTGTGAAAGTGCCTATAGTCTGAATGTAAAAAGTTATGCAGAGCTCCAGAAAATTCCCTGGTATCTAAATTGGTAAAACAAAACAGGTGCAAACATAATTAATGTGCGTAGTGTATCTTCAGTCCTGCACAAATGATTCCACACAGACTGACAGAAAACATCTGGCACTGAAGAAAAGGACCAAACCCTCTGAGTCATACATGAGAAGAGAGACATTACATCCCAGCTGTCTCAGTTACAAACACATGTCGTAATGCTAATTGCAAAGATACTAAAGATTAAAATAAAATAATAGTAAATGACGATAATAAAAAATTATAATAGACTATCTTTCAGCGTTAGAATAATGCTTTCATTTTGCTTCCTGCATCAGAATCTAACAGGCATTGCAACTTTAAGCTGCTTTAAAAAAAGACTTGTATTTAAACAAGAAACTGTCATGAATTAAAAATAAAACATGAAAGGTTCAAAATGTGTTTGGTGCATGCAGCTAAAATTACACTGCTCATAAAAAGTAGGTGATATTTTATTGGGGATATTTCATTTTTGATATTTTTTTCGAACTTTTGTGAAGAGTATATATTGCATCTGAAGGCTTGAATGAAAACCTTGTTCCAAAAAAAAGGTAGAAACATGTAGATTGTAATGGTATAAATTATAATCATAAGACACACCGTATTCATACTATGTTCCTTGAGCTGTGTCCCACATACTTGCATTTCTACCTAACAGAGTGTGTTAGTGTGTGACACTAAAGTTTCACAAAGTGTGTGAAACTTTAAAAACACTGAATAAAAGAAATGGCTTACAAAAGCTGAATATGACCACCCACATTGCACAGCATACAGTTACAGAAGCCATCAGTGGATTATCTTGCCATTTCCATGTCTCGCTGGCCAATCCAAGCAACAAAGCAGGTGGGCTCAGTTCAGCAACAAATCAACTGTAGTTAAAGCAAACCTGACATTATTGTTTATTACAGCAGAGCTTTTTGTGATCTGTGAGATCTGAAGGGTTTGGCATGAGAATGTAAGATCTTCTGAAACTGAAGACTTGAAGTACGCTGGGTGAAAATCCCAAGCTGAAATCAAGTACATCCTTGCTTCTGTCTTTATCTGAATGCATACATAGACAATTTACAGTCATTTATCACATTTATCAGTCTAACTGATTTGTTATTGTCGCCCGTTTGTAAAACTGCATTAAAATGAGCAATCCTATGACGTGAGCGATTACGTCAGTGTCTCAGAGGCTACACAAAAAAGGTTTTAGAAATACGTACTCACTAGCATCAGCAGGAGAAAGGGTCACATTGAAAAAGTCGGTGTCTTTCAAGTACAACTTCACCTTTCCAAAAGTACGCCTTTATATTTTTTTTACAACTTCTGTCCTAGCAGGCTGCCACAGTCCCCAGTATGTATAACCCCAAATCAGAAAAGGTTGGGACAGTATGGAAAACAGAAATAAAGAAACTGCAGTCGTCTTACATTTACTCTGACTCCAACTATATTGTGTTCAGCGACGAATACAGATTCTGTTTGGGATCTAACATCGTCATTACATTCATACATATAAAGTTTTATTCGATTACATCAGCTCCTTCTTGCTGAGTTATTGTTAGTGTTTATAAGCTCATCATAATAATCATCAATCTTTAATAACGCCTTGATTTTCATAATAAATGGTATGTTACTCTATGATGGTCTTATATCATGTAATTTCACAAATACTATCATGAACATTAAGTGGCCTTTTTAATGCATTACTCATTTGAAATGTTCACTTCCAGCGACTTCATCTCAACGACAGTGACTGCCATAGAGACAGAAATAAATCAGGTCAGGCACCTTTAACCTTTCTCTCCCAGTCTGTCTGTCTCTCTCTGTCTCACACACACACACACACACACACACACACACACACACACACACACACACACACACACACA
>JAUZST010004601.1:0-16192 GCA_034779995.1 Parotocinclus haroldoi | reverse complement strand
TGAGGGAGCGTGATGGGAGTGAATATATGGAGTGAGGTAACGAGAGACAGGTGTGACTAATTAGTAAGATGGAGACGATTGAGTGCACGGTTGGGTATGGCCCGCCGTGCAGGAAGTGGGCGTGACAATCTGCAGAGGATCCTACACAACAATGAGAACATCAGCAATGTGTGGATAGAAATTTTACACAAGTTTTTTTATACACATAGTTTCTCCTCCTTCATAGCCTCAGACATAACCTAGATAACAAAGATGTCCTCTAACAGGTGTTTCATATCAGCATCCTTGAAGCGAACCATTCCGGTATTCTTTATGGAAAACGATTCTCTTGCTTCAAGCACATTCGGTTCCTTCTTTCACACACATTTCAGCATGTTTATATGTAACACTCTCATACTAGTTTTAGAACAAAATATATCATAGAACAGTAATATTGATTAAGAATACAAAATATTCAAAATTTTCCCCAACATTTACTAATTTAAACTTTCTGTTAATAAAATATGTATTATGATAACCTGTCTCATTATAAAGATGCTCTTTTCATAGCAATAGCTATTAAAAGCAATCTATGGCAATATAGCAATCTATATTCTGTAAACATATTTTAGATGATGCAAACATAAGAGTTCTGCATTCCATGGCAAATACCATCCTCAATCTTATAGTGTCTGAAGCTCCCTATATGATTATTGTTTATATATAAGGTTTGAATGATTAAGTTAAATGATTATGTTAGGGACCCTTATCCCACATATGGTACCTGTTTCTGTGGGCTTGCAACGATTAGGTTATATGATTAGCATAGAGACCCTAGACTCACAGAAGATGGCCGTCTTCCTTATTATTACATAGATGCAATCATTCTACATATGTTTTGTCTAAAAACCAACCTATATAGTGGATAGTCATAGTGGATATTTAGAGGAGTCTTACTATTGGCTTTGAATTTTTTTCAAGCAAAGCATGGTATTTGATACAATGCTGTTCATCTTTGTAATTATCCTTTTTACCACAAGTAAGTCGGTGTCAATGGAGATTTTGTCACACCTTCGGGTGGTTCCAGCAACCAAACCCGTCCCATCGCATGCGCACTGTCACCCGAGTTCTGATTGCGCCGCATTAGATTCACCTGATTGTATTTTGCTTCACCCTATTTATACTCACCCCCGCCACTACCACTTTGCTAAGTCACTTGGTCCCCACCTTGTTTCTAAGCGCTCTTACATGTTGGATAACACTAGACCTACCGTGTTTCGACCTCTGACTGTCTGAGCTTGTTTTTGCCCAATAAAACCCTGGTTTCCACACGAGCTGCATTTGTCTCCGTCTCCTTGAGCCGTGACGTGACATTTGACTTAGCCGCCATCGAGACAGCAGCTTCCGCCTCAGCGCCCGCCCATAATGAACAGCTTGAGGAGCTTCGTGCCCAGCTCGCAGAGGTTACTCAGGCGGTTCGTCAGCTCTTCGCCCACCACGAGACGCTCAGCTCCGTTATGCCCACCGTGGATGCACTTTCTCAACGGGTGTCGCAGCTTACTCTGTCCCCAGGCGTTACGACACTGCCGTTCCGCTGCTGCCCAGCCCACCTCGTGCGACGACGCCATCTGCTGCCTACAGGATCGCACTGCCAGACAGGTTTGATGGTAACCCAGACCTTTGCCAAGGATTCCTGCTGCAGTGTGACCTGTATTTTACACAGAGGTGGACTCTGCCTGTATCACGTTGGTGATCTCCCTACTCTCTGGTCCCGCTCTGGATTGGGCCACGGCCATCTGGAACAAGAAGGGTGAGGAGGTACGCAAATACCCGCGCTTTCTAAAGGCTTTCCGGTCTGTGTTTCAACATCCGCGTGGGGGTCGCTTGGCATCGAAGCTACTGCGAGACCTGCGCCAAGGGACCCGCTCGGCGGCCAAGTACGCACTGGAATTCCGGACCCTGGTGGCCCAAAGTGGCTGGAATGAAGCGGCCTTGCTACCCACTTTCCAAATTGGCTTGCAACAGGATCTACAGCAAGAACTCCAGGGCAGGCATGCTAATATGGACCTGGATGCCCTTATCGCCCTAGCCATCAGGTTCGACCAGCTCCTTGGGTCTCGTCGCCACCCACAGCTCCCCATGCCATCCCCAGCCTCGGCAGAACTCGCCTCTCCTCCCTGGAACGCCAATGCTGCACGTCCCAAGGCCTTTGTTTTTACTGTGGCTCGGATCAGCACCTCCGCGCTCACTGTGACCAGGCACCGCCCTTGACCTCGACCCCAGTGCGCCTGGGTCCTTCAGCCCGCGCACCCCGGTGAGTACCAGTCTGGATTTGAACTCATTCAGTCTCTCTGTAATCGTGTACATGCCTCATTCGGAATGATCTATTTCAGCGCTGATCGACTCCGGAGCCCAGGGGAACTTCATAGCTGAACACCTCGTCCTCTCTGAGAAGATTCCTTGCTCTGATCTCCCCGCAGCACGCGTCGTCACAGCAGATAATGGGTCCCCTCACGAATATCCCCGCACCGCTGGAGATGCGCATCAGCACCACCCATGTGGAGAACATTACCTTCTTACCAGTGGCAGGACTGACTCATCTCATCATCCTGGGCCTACCATGGCTCCAACTTCACGACCCAACCCTCGCCTGGTCCACCAAGGAAATCATCCGCTGGTCTCCCTATTGCTACAATCACTGTCTCCGAGTCCCATCTCCACCTCCGAATTCAGCCCAATCTGAGGGTGGGAGGGTCACCCTGCCTGCAAATGTTCCCCTGGAATACCATGACCTGGCTCCGGTGTTTGATGAGGGTATACCTACCACCTTTCCACCTTACCGTGCCTACGACTGTGCCTGAGCTCCTTGACGAGGCGCCGCTCCCCAAGACCCGACTCTACCCCTTCTCTCCATCCGGGGATGCCGCCATGAACTCCTACATTCAAGAATACCTTCGACTGGGTCTGATTCGCTCCTCCACGTCTCCTATCTCCGCTGGGCTCTTCTTCGTCCCCAAGGCGGATGGCTCACTGCGCCCATGTATCGACTGTCGGGAGCTCAATCAGATTACCAAGAGGTACTCGTACCCTCTCCCCCTCATTCCCTCTGCCCTGAAACAGCTCCGCTCTGCCAGGTGGTACACCAAGCTCGACCTACAAAATGCATACAATCTGGTGTGTATCCGGGAGGGGGATGAGTGGAAGACGGCCTTAAATACCAGCATGGGCCACCACGAGTACCTGGTAATGCCCTTCGGCCTGGCCAATGCCTCATCGGTCTTCCAGGCCTTCATTAACAAGGTGCTACGGGATATGCTGGGACGTTTTGCCATTGTATACCTGGACGACATACTAATTTTCTTTTTTCGGACCTCCCCACGCATGTCTCCCAGGTACGGCAGGTACTCCAGCGTCTCCAGGAGAATCAGCTCCGCATGAAGGCAGCTGAATGCGAGTTCCACACCCAGTCGGTCAGCTACCCTGCTGGGTGTGGCCATGGATGAGGCCAAGGTGGAGGCCGTCCTCACCTGGCCAAGGCCACAATCGGTGAAGGACCTTCAGCGCTTCCTTGGCTTCGCAAATTTCTACTGGCGTTTCATACGTAATTTCAGCCAGGTCGTCTAACCCCTCACCTCCCTGCTCCGGGGCGAGCCTCGTAGCCTCCACTGGTCCCCAGAGGCTGAAGCTGCTTTCGCCGCTCTCAAGGATGCTTTCTCGCAAGCCCCGGTCCTGAGTCATCCTGACCCCAGTCGCCCCTTCATAGTGGAGGTAGATGCCTCATCAGTGGGAGTTGGGAGCGATCCTCTCTCAGCACCTCGGGGACCCTCCCAAGCTTCTTTTCCAATAAGTTAATGCCAGCGGAGCGAAACTATGATGTGGTGGATATGGAGCTGCCTCTCATCAAGATCAGCCCTGGAGACACTGGCGGGAGGGGGCTAAACATTCCGGAACGGTATACACTGACCACAAGAACCATCTTCATGAACCATATGGTATCTGAAGGCGGCGAGACGACTCAACCCTTGCCAGGCCCGTTGGACACTGTTCTTTACATGTTTCGACCTCTGCATCCCCTACCGCCCCGGGTCTAGGAACGGTAAGGCAGACACCCTGACTCTCTGCCTGGAGTCGCACGCCGACGTCACAGAATCCCCGGAACCCATTTTACCTGCCTCGTGCTTCCTCGGTATGTTCCAGTGGGACTTCGAGAGGGACCTGGACGAAGCACTCACCCAGATTCTGATGCCGCCAGGTTGCCCCCCTAACAAGAAGTACGTCCCTCACCTCGTGTTACCACCACCAATCCAATGGCCAGTGTGAGAGGGCTAACAAGGAGCTGGGGCTATACTGTGCGGACTGGGCCCACTTTCTCCCCTGGGCATAGATTGCACAAAATTCCCTGCGCCACTCCTCCACGGGCCTTACGCCCTTCCAGTGCATCCTCGGCTACCAACCCCCCTTCGTTCCTTGGGATCCTTCACCCTCGGATGCCCGGCCGTGGACACTTGGTTTATCACACCTCGTTACATTGGTCCATTCAAGATCACTAAGTTACTTAACCTTGTCAGTGTTCGTTTGGCTCTACCACCCCACATGCGCACTCACCCCGTTTTCCATGTTTCTCTCCTTAGGCCCTGGGTCCCTGGTACGCTAGCAGACGGTCCACCCATCTAGCCACCCCCCTTGGAAGTGGACGGTGCCCCCGCCTACACGGTCCACTGGCTGCTAGACTCCTGTAGGCGGGCTTCCTGGCTGCAGTACCTCGTGGACTGGGAGGGCTCCGGTCCGGAAGAACGATGCTGGGTGGACGCTAAGGACATCCATGACCCCCTCCTCATCTAAGACTTTCACGCCACCCACCCACCCACACTGCCCAGCTCCTCGAGGACGCGGCCGTCCCCGCCGACTCGCGCCTGCTCCTAGACCCGCTGAGACTCACTCCCCTTCGCCCTCTGCGGTCCCTGGGGGGGGGGGGGGGGGTATGGGGCACTGTCACACCCTCTGGCGGTTATCATCTTCATAGCATTGCTACATAATGAAAAAACAATCCCCAACTAACCCCTACAGTATACTCCGCTTCTCAATGAGACAATTTCTTACAACATTTTAATGTAAAATTAGCTTTATACCCTTCCTACTTATTTAGTAAATGCTTGTTTATCCCCCCAGTTCTCTAAAAACTGACATCATCTATTCATCCCTTAGCTATTTTCTTGTTGTTTCATCTTTCAATACAGCTACAATAACTACAGTTCTCGAGAAACAGGGATCAGACCTCAACCGAATCCCAAATTTATTATTTCTCTCAAAAATACTTGAAAGGGCATTATCAGACCTCATTATCACACCTCAATGTAAATAGCCTGAATAAACAATTTCAGTCTGGCCTTAGTAGCACTGAGACGACCTTTGTGATTTGTTGATAATTTAAAATCATTCAAACATTTGAAATTAACATGTACAAAATATAGGGATATTCTTTCCCATTCTTGCATAATATATATATATATAAATGCGACAAGGCCACATGCGATTGACATCCGCTTAACAGACAGAGTCCATTATCCTATTATCAGTTCCAGAAAACATGAATGATTGATCCAGTACAAGTTTTACAACAGTGGTATCTGGAGGATATGAAGAATATGTAAGCAGACTTGAGTAAGGTACATCCTGTGCATATATTTGTAGCTCTGTTAATTTATCTTATTGCAAGACAGTAATGTAAATACATTCTGGTACATAGCATCTCATTGCTCATTACTTAGAACACATTCCAAATCTTAAATGTTAGGGATGAAATATGATTTTCCATTAGTTTATTATGAATTTTAAAAAAGTTTCTCTTTCCATGGTGAAAGGCTTTCCAAACATTCTCTGAGCCCTCTCAACAGCTGGCCAGCTTTTTCTAAAGTGGTAATTAAGTGTTGAATATGTAGGTATTTACAAAAATCCTGCAGGGTTTAAGGGAGTCTTAATGAAATAAGTTCTGGAACATGTTTAGTCCATGGGCATTCCACTTGGAGAATATGGATTGTTCTATTGAGGGTGACAGATCTGGATTGGTTAACAATGAGGTTAAAATAGATTTTTTTGTAGCCAAACCTTTAGACTTCTTTATATTTCTCCATGCCTGAAGAGAATTGTACAATTTATATGTTCCTGGTACTGAACATAGTGCTGTCATGTGATTAATACATTGGAGAGACGACAGAGGGGAATGTGAACAGAGTTCTTGTTCAATATCTATCCAGTGAGCAGTTTGGCGGTTTTGTACCCAACAAAACCTTCGTTTTCTGGGTGGCCCAATAACACACCTAGAGAGCGCCAGCTCACCTTTCTCTTTTGATTTAGTGTGGGTTTGGATTAGTTACATTTAGATTAAGTTATTAGTGCTAGTGTAGAGTTATTCCAAATAAAGGATCTTATCAGTTTGTCTACCAACCTAAAGAATGCATTGTTCATTGCGAGGAAGGCTTTCACACATATCTGAGATTGTGGAATACTATTCAGAAACTGATTTGCCACTAAAGGTTATTTTCAAAACACACACAATATTTTTCTGGCCTCAAGTGATAGGACTAGGACTGGGCATTTATGTAGGGTTGAGAAGTCAATAGCATAATTACAAAACCGGACTAATTAGGGTTAATTAGACAAGACATTATGTCTTCTATTCTGTGGGCTAGTAGTTCCCATATTATCTTGGTCGTTATGAAGCACATTCATTATACGCTTTGTCCTGCTTCCATAGCAATCAGCTGTTTTCATTGAATTGGGAAGGTGTCCATTTTTAGAGTAGTCTTCAGTCACAGGTATAAAAAGGGGTTCAACCTGGGGCCAGAAGGTCTTGTAGAATTCAACTGCATGTCCATCGAGGCCTGGTGCTTTTAGTGAGGGCAGTATACATTTTATAGTAGGAACTGTGTGTTTTTTTTTTAGCTGATATGCTAAGAACCTGCTGGGTGTATTGCCATGTTATAACAGTGCTGACTTGTGAAAAATAACAGTTTTTAATATGCCCAGTTTGGATCAATTTAGGACTAGTTCTGACATCATTTACTTCTTTATAATGCTCTTCTCTATTCTGCACTTGTTTAGAAGACTGCTCCAAGATAATCAGTTTCTTTTTAAGCTGTACCAGTTGTTTAGAAATCGATTACTTGCAGAAACATGCAAGATCATCTGCTGTCTAATCACGGCATTAGTCGCATCCCACATTACTGCGGGACTAACAGGTGAGGTTGCCCTGTCCTCCCTGTACTATTCTGGCCAACAGTTCAGTGTGCCTGATGGGAAACAATGAGTATTGTAATGAGTAATGAGAGAATTTTCTGATATAAGGAAAGGGTCAATATTACAGAAAATTACAGAAGACAAATGTTCTTGTGGTAGAAAAAAGCTCCAGTCTACAGTATGTATTATGTGTGGCCCGCTAGCACCCTTTTGACGGTCTAAGACCAACTACGCCACCCCTTGGTTTATACCTAGAGCAAAGGGGAGCTCTGGACAAAGCGCACACAGATTCTTTGTAGATCAAGTTCTCTTTATTAAGTACTGGTCACTCAACATTGGCCATTGGCTGAATAAAACAAAATCAAATTACATTCTATAAAAAACAAAATCACTAAAAGGAAAAAAAGAATATATATCAGTCAATTTACTAAGATTAAAAAATATAGGTTTTTCATTACACATCCAAAGTTTTAGTGAACACTATGCACCACTGCAAATACTGAAATAGCCCTCCATGTGTGGGTGCGTGTGTGTGTGTATTTCGTAATCCTAATTTTAAGTGATACTAAATTTATATAAAATACAGTTACAGGTAACAGCTAAAAATAAAATACTCAACGAAAACAGCAGCTAGTCCCAATCTAAAAGCTCCTGAACGCTACACAGCAAACAGCAGACAAACAGCAGTGCATTAGTATTGCATTTTCCCAATATAAATAGTACATACAATCATTGACCAATTAAATCACATTTAAAAATCACATAAACATTAACCAGATACCCATGTTAAAGAATACATACCACATTCACAGGCAGCAATTCTGTCGTTCTCACAGTCACTCAGTTGGATTACCCTGAACTGTCCACAGCTGAGTGTAAAACAAAACCAAATTATTAGTCACATACTAAAGATGTAAGGATAAGCACCATATTATCTAAAAACACCCACGTCCATACCTTGTTAACTTCTTGGCTCTCAGTACAGCAGATAAATCATTCTTACTGCTTCAACACGTTCACGCCAGTACACTCACCCAGCTGGTGGCTTCAATTTCAGCCTATTTATAAACATACATTCACTCTATGCTAAACCTAGCACTAGGGCAATATTTTATTTATCCGCACCGTGAACACTAACAAGAGCAACAAAACATACCTTAGTATAGTGCTTTAACTCTCCTATCTCCCACTGGAGACACTGCTGCTGAGAATGCAGGCTAATGTGGCTACTGCTAACTAGGGCCCCTAGACATGCATATATCTGCCAGTAAACAAAAAACCCGGGAAGCTCAGCCAATGCACAACTGATTAAGCACAGCCCTGTGCCCACCAGCTACATATGTCTGACTGAAAATGTTATAGTCTTTCACTGTGGGGTTAAATTCTCTCCAGACATCAGCATGAACTGCACTTTTTAAGGCAAGATTTAAAGCCTTTTATCATTAGTGTTATGAGTTGGGTGTTAGGACCCAGGGATGCAGGATAGACAGAATCCCACAGTGTATAATAAGAATGGGGAAATAATATATATTAACTATAAAAAAAAGACAAACAGGGAGAAAAAGACCCTAATAATAAAAAGAACTAAACAGGGAATAAAGTGCACAGCTGCGACTCATGCATTAAAACACCGACCACCCCAGCTGGCCAGGGTGCGACTAAATTACGAAAAGATGCCGAAGCGCTAGAGGGCGAGCATCAGCTCGAAAAGGTGCCAAAGGGAGCTATACCAGGGCGCGTCTCAAATGGAGGGTGCCACTGGATGGTGACACTCGCGTTTCATTTGGAACGTGCCGCCGGCTCGAGTGAGGCTATACAGTGCGTAAGAGCCACACCGGGATGCGTCTAATTAAGAGCGCGCAGTCGGGTGGCTAGGCTGTAGCCTGGGCGCATCTCATTTAGAGCGGGTTGCCGGCTAGAGTTAGGCTTGAAGGGTACCAAGGATGTAATGAGCTCAAACGTGCGAGGAGCGCACAGAAAAATCAAGCCGGGCATGTCTCAATCAGAGCGCGCTGCCGGCTGGTGTATAGCTTGAGTGGGATCCCTAATGCTAGATTACCTCGGGGGTTTCCCCCATACGTGTCCTTCGGCACTATTAGCCCCGGGACTTTACCAGCTGACCATACTGACCGAGCGAACTTCCAGTGTGTCACAATGTGCATGCGCACCGATGGTTGGGTGCGCGAGTGGAATCAGACGACCTGGCAATGGACAGTGCTAGAACCTGCACTTAAATAGCCGGAGAAGCAGCCGTAATCAGATTGTAAATGAAGGACCATTTATAAGTCGATTCACTGATTGCTCTGTAACAGCAATCAGCGAGGACAGCAGAACGCTCCGGGCAGAAAGGTAAGGACCCTTACAATTAGAAATAAACAGTGTTTAGAACAGGATTAGAAATAAACAGTGAAGATTTACTAAGATTATTGTCCATATAACAGTTAAAGACTTAATACAGTGATTGTATCTGTCATAATTTTCGGAGAGTTCTTATTAGGTGCATAAATATAAAACATGGTTATTTCCTGACCATACTGTAGTCCATGATCCAGAACATAGTTTATCTACCTTTATCACTGTTATATTGTTCTTTAAATATAAATGGTAGATTTTTATAGATGAGTATTGCTGTACCACTTATTACTTTTAAAGCTGAAGTAGTAGGCCTGCCCCACCCAGACTCTCTTAAGTTTTCGTACTCCTCACTGGACAGACGGGTTTACTGTAAGCAGGCAACATCAGCCCTCTTTCTTTTCAGAAAGGTAAGAACTCTTTTATGTTTAATTGGGTATGCTTATCATGATATGAATGCCTGACCATGAAAAATCATAGAACAACAAAGAGCAATGATAGTAAATGACCTGCAGAGTCCTCCCTCTATTTACCATTATGAAAAGCATTAAGAGAATATTGAATCAAACAGGTAACGATAACCTTGTTCGATCCACTACATGTTGCTAAATCAATCAATGTGGGTCAGACCTTATGATTTATCTGGCACTGATATTACTATGGATATCCTCAGCTTCTTGTGGTGTTGAGAGCAGCTGGATCTTCTCATGATGTAACACCCTTAACTTACACAGATGATAATGGAATCTTCTAAATATCCAAATTTTGGTGAACATCTTTTCAGATCAGTCTCTGTGGAGAGGTCCTATGTAAATGAAAGTCATATGTAATGGCCTCCTTGTAGCACATCCTGAAACATCAGAAAGTGGATCTTTCATCAGAAAGTGGATCTTTCAACAGAACAGCTCTGTTTTGGTTGGGCTTAGCTGTAGCCTGCGTACAATGCAAGGTCTTTCCAGGGTAAAAAATTTGCTGGGTCCTGTGTCTAGCCATTTTAGTAACATTTTGTCTTTAAAATCCAGAACATGACAGCCAACCCCAGCGTCCTCTTTAAGCGCAATCAGCTGAATGTTCTCCTCAACCTTCAGTCATTGGCCTGGTCATTGGTTTTGTGGCCAAGGCCATAGCCGACTGCTTAATCTGGCTTCTCCTCAGCTGTAGCTACACTGTCATCGGCTTCCTCAGGGTTTTTTGTTAGCCGTTACATCCATACACATATTTAATAATGACTAGGTTGTTCTCTAACGTTGTGCTAGAGTTTGTCAGCTCACCCAGAGGGTGGGTTTTTTTAATCCAGTATTCCATCCATGAGCCCTCAGCTTTGTCAGTGCCTCAGTCACATTCACGATTCGTGACTGAGAATGTCTTTAAGGTTCATTTGTTTATCTTGTGTGCTTTAGTAAAATCTTCCACATCTTTTCATCACAATCTTTTGCACCCCCCCCAAAAAAAAAGTATATATACCAGTTACTATTGAAAAAAGTATGTCTTTTAAATATTTTGCTTTTAATAAACCCTATTGCAATAAACTCTGGGAAGCTTAGGATAAACATTAAACATTGGGTCCCATTAGTTGATGCACATGAGTAGAATTCGTACAGTATAATCTCACTGTGATAAAAAGCAATCAGTACTCACTTGGTTCCAAGGAGTACAGAGACTCGTGATGTGGTAGATTTGTAAAACTGGTTGAGAACGAATATTAATTTGTCCACCAGGTTGTTAAGTACCCTGGTATATCGGAGAGATGACTGTATTCCTTGCAAATGCACAGCTTGAGCTGGCTATCTGGATGAGCCAAGCAACACGTGGCTCAGAGTGTGCATGGTGCTTAGGAGCTAGGGTCAAGTATCTGTGTATCCTTTAGTGAGAAGTGTCTTTTCATGGAGGATATTGTGCTATAAATACAGAAAAAGGGTATTAAAATGGAAATAGATCACCATAAAAACTTTAACATTTAAGTCATGACTCTGAATAAATCTATATAAAGACTAAACAGAAGGGCTAGGCAGAACAACAGAGACGAAACGGCAAAAGCGGAGGTCGGAACATGGTAGGGCAGCGATAAATGGAACAGTAGAGGAGCACTTAGTGATGAGGTAGAGAGCCACGAGACTTAGTAAGGAATGAAAGGGAAGTGGGTGTATATATATGTGTAGAGTAATGACAGACAGGTGTGTGTAATTAGTATGATGGTGACAATGAGCGTGGTGTGCTGGGTGTAACACTTAGTAGAGGAAGCGGAGACAAATGTGGTGTGCAGTGCAGGCAGGAGGTTTATTCAAACATACTGGCAGGTAAAACGAGGCAATACAGGTCCCAGGCAAAGCATGGACAAAACAAAGACCAGGCAACGCAAAACTGAGCGTGAGTGGGGTTAGGAAACCAAGGCCAAAAACGGTATGCAAACTTAACAAACTGAAATCAAAAACTTAAAAAGTCCTAAACGAGAAACGAGGTCCTAACCGCCCGGTAATCAAATCAAGACTTGGCGTCTAAGCCAGGCAAAACGGCAGTATCAATAGATAGAGTCAAACGAGTCAAAAGTGAGGGCAATGAGTGCATGGAAGTGTGTGACGAGAGTCCAGGAATATGGCGCCACCCGTAGGCATGACACTAGGTGTGGGTGGGTGAGGACCTGAGAAGAGACACATGAAACACCGGGTGAGTGCGCATATGAGACAGCAAAGCTATAACATTATTGAGTTAAGACGTTTATTATTTTATAAGGCCCAATATAATTGGGTGACAGTTTTGCACTCCCCTGAAGTCTCAAGTTGCGGGTCAAGAGCCAGAACCCTATCACCTGGTTGGAAGATCTGCTCGTTGCTCCGACGTCGGTCTGCCTGAGCCTGATACCTGCGGATGGCACGATTAATGTGCTGATGGACCTCAATCCACACGGACTCGCTCCTTCTGATTATCCACTGCCGGGATATTCGAAGGCGCAGGATCCCATGGGACAAACAGGGCTGGAAACCCAAGCCAGCACTCCTCTACGGTGTGAGACCCGTTGAGGAGTGCTGGAGGGAATTCTGGGCCATCTCTGCCCAAGGGAGGAAGAGAGCCCAGTTGACTGGATTCTCGTGGCAGTAGAGCCACAGGAACTTTCCCAATTCCTGGTTGGCCCACTCACATTGTCCATTAGACTGGGGGTGGTAACCCGAGGTAAGGCTGATGGCGACACTGAGCTTCTTTAGGAACGAAGCCCATACAGCAGATTAGAATTGAGGACCTCGGTCAGTGTGGACAACCTCAAGGATACCAAATGTAGTAAACACCTTCTTGAAGATAATCTCTGCCGTCTCCAAGGCTGTAGGGAGCTTGGGAAGTGGCACAAACTTGACAGCTCTGGAAAAGCGGTCCACGATGGTAAGGACAGTAGTGTATTCTTGGGAAGGAGGTAGGTCCGTCACAAAATCCAGAGAAAGATATGGGTATGGGTAGAGGGTATGGGTAAAGGGTTGAGCTGGCCCGCAGGAAGGGTGCGGGGTGTCTTACACTGGGCGCAGGTGGAGCAGAAGGCAACAAAGTTATGAACATCCTTATGCATCGATCTCCACCAAAACTGGGATGCTAAAAGCTTCAGGGTGCGGGTCTCTCCGGGGTGCCCCGAGCGGGGGGAGATATGCCTAAAGTCCGGGAGAACATATTTTTTGTCCGGAGGACAACCTGGAGGCGGGTTTGAGAGAGCACTTCATCCAACTCGTCCTCAAAGTTCCACCGAATGGCGTTAAGGAAACATGATGCTGGGAGAATGGGTTGTGGTACCTCTGGATTCTCTCTGGATGGCTCGAGGCAGCGAGAGAGCGCGTCTGCTTTGGTATTCTTTGCCCTTAGGCGATAGAAGATGGTAAGGTGGAAGCGGGTGAAGTACAGTGCCCAGCACGCCCCGCGGGGAGTGAGGTGCCTTGGTGCCTTCAGGTATTCTAAGTTCTTATAGTCAGTATATACCAATACTGGATGTTGTGCTCCCTTAAGCCAGTGTAGCCACTCTTCCAGTGCAAGTTTAATAGCCAGAAGCTCCCTGTCACCCATGTCGTAATTCTTCTCAGCTGGCGAGAGTTTGTGCGAGAAGAAGGCAATTGGGTGTAGTTTAGGGGGCTCACCTAATTGCTGTGACAAAACAGCCCCAACACCCACTGAGGAGGCGTCTACCTCCTGGACAAAGGGACCACTAGGATCGGGGTGTCCCAGTACTGGGGCCTCAGTGAACACAGACTTGAGATCCTTGAATGCCATTTCTGCCTCCGGGGCCCAATGAAGGTGGCGAGGCTTGCCTTGGAGGAGGGATGTCAGGGGGTCAACGATCCGGGTAAAGTTCTGGATAAACCGACGGTAAAAGTTAGCAAACCCTAGAAACCGTTGAAGATCCTTGAGTGTCTGTGGTCTGGGCCAGTCCAGAATGGCTGTGACTTTAGCCTCATCCATAGCCATGCCACTAGGAGAGTATGGAAGTCACACTTCTCCACTTTTACCCATAGCTGGTTCTCCTGGATCCACTGGAGTACCTGGGAGCGTTAGCCAGGCCAAAGGGCATCACCAGATATTCGTAATGGCCAGTGCTGGTACTAAAGCCGTCTTCCACTCGTCCCCTTACTTAATCCACACCAAATTGTAAGCGTTGCAAAGGTCCAGCTTTGTATACCATTGAGCCATTCTAAGCTGTTCCAAGACTGGACTGGACGAGTACCTTTTGGAAATCCTGTTTTTTCCCTGGTAATCGATGCAGGGTCAGAGTGAAGAGTCAGCCTTGGGGACAAAAAAGAACCCGGCTGAGAGCGGCAAAGTGTAAGGTCTGATCAGATCAAGTCGTAAATAGGCCCATGGACACGCCCTCTCTGAAAACTGAAGCGAGATCCAGGTAATCCTGAGGCACGTTAGGAGGAAGGATGATGTCAGAACTAGAGGGCTGGATGGAATTGAGCTGGATAGGAAGCTGACGAAGACAGTTGGTGAAACAAAATTGATACCATTGCACCAGTTCCTTAGCAGCCCAAGAGATAGTAGGGTCAGGCCAATGTAACCATGGGAGTCCTAAAATGATCGGATGAGTGAGTCCAGGCAGAAAAGAGATAGAGGATGGCACTGGCAAAAATCTCCAAAGGAATAGTGACCTGAGTGAGTAGTCACTGAACCCAATGGTTGTCCATCCGCTGCAGTAAGTAGGCGTCGCTTCGGAAGGTTAAAACAGGGAATCTTCTCAGAAATGACAAGACTTTCGGCAATGAAGTTCCGCTGGGCGCCCGAGTCGAACAACGCTAGAAGACAGAGGGAGGAGTGAGGTAGGCGAAGGGTGATCAGTATATTGAGTCCGAAGAGTGAACTTTACTCACCCGGGAGGCGCGTGATGGAGGATCTGTGTGCATGGAAGAAGGCCTCTGAACGGGAGCCAGATTACAGTCTGAGCGACGGTGGCCCTAAGAGCCACAGTACGCACAGAGACCGAATACCTAACGATGGTAGCGCTCACGGGCGGACAGGCTTGTCTGACTCAGCTTCATCCGTGCAAAATTATCATCCGTGAGTTGAAGGTCTACAGTTACTGGAAAGCTGACAGGGACGGGAGCGAGTACTCATTAGTTGATCCATCCTGATGGCCAAGGAGATGTATTCCTCCAGGGTAAGCCTGCGTCACAGCCAGCGAGTTCAGTCTGTAAGGAGTGCAATGCGTGCTGTGTCTGAGTCTGGTGGAGAATGAGTGAAATAGAGCTTACATTGGAGCAAAAATCCTTTGCATTGATCAGGATCCCCATTATATTTCTCAGGAAGCGTGACCTTGTAAGGAGACACAGCGGCTTCAGCTCTGGGTGGGCTAGCGGGGAGAAGAACTGCATCTGCAGTTAGCAGAGTCTGCACGGACCGGTTTAGCTGCGACATCTGTTGCGAGAGTTGCTCCACCATTTGTTGTGTCGCCATTAGACTATGTACCACTTGAACAACCTCGCCGAGTTGCCCACGAAGCTCCGCGAGCTGACTATCCAGGCTCGGTGGAGTCGTATCTGCTGCTGGATCCATGTGTGGCTAAGTCTTCTGTCACGCGAGTGGAAAGATGGCGGATCCATATGCAGCGTGCAGAAAATACCAGTGTTTACTGTCAAAATTGACAGGAAAAGACAGCATCAAAAAACAATCCAAGGTCGATACCGAGAAAACACATAGCGATTAAACAGAAGGGCTAGACAGAACAACGGAGTCGAAACGGCAGAAGCAGAGGTCGGAACATGGTAGGTCAGCGATAAATGAAGTAGTTGAAGAGCACCTAGTACCAAGGTAGAGAGCCACAAGACTTTGTTACGATAGGGTCCCTGGGAGATCTCGCGAGACCATTCCTAGTCTCTCTAAATCCCCAGGATCCCTATCAGGTGTTTATACCGGAGCCCATAATGCAGCATCCACAGACAGACAACTAATACGGGAAAAACCAAGGAACATTTATTTAACAAAAAGGCACATGTAGCAGGCATATAAACTATAAGCAAAAACTTAGTCCCCACACGAGTCCGGTAAGGGCTTTGAGCCTGGAGTCCAGAATCCCGTGATGGGGCCCAGGGGCCCACTCCATCGCTGTCCAGGGGTCCACAAACAGCCTGGGCGCTGATAGTCCGCTGGGGTCCGTTGCTTG
>JAUZST010004600.1:0-16193 GCA_034779995.1 Parotocinclus haroldoi | reverse complement strand
TTTACTCTGGGTACTCTGGTTTCCTTGTACAGTCCAAAGACATGCGTGTTAGGTTAATTGGTGTCTCTAAGGTGGCCTAGAGGTGCCGTGTGGATTAAGCGGAAGATAATGGATGGATGGATGGATGGATGGATGGATTTTGCCCTGGAGATATACAAGCGATCAGTGTTATCAGGTACAGTCCAGCCAGTTGTAGGTAAAAGGCTTTGATAAAGGGCTCAACAGTGGCAGCTTTGCAGGTCTGGGTCACAGGGGGTTGGTCATGTGGGTGCCAGTCCAGGTCAGGGTACACGCAAATAAAACAAACAGAGGCAGCAGACGAGCTAACCACTGTGCCACCCTATAATCACCTAACCCCCTATCCGAACCCCTAACCCAAATCTATAATACAGGATCAGGTACAAACAGATCAGTTCCCTGGAGGCTAAAAAACAGCATGAAAAACAGCCGATCGCGCTTTCTCTGCCGAAATGATTAAAAAGAGCACATATGAAAACGTCTTGGCTCTCATGCTTCTTTATTTCAGTGGCTGCAGGGCTGGGGTGGGTATCAGGTGTGATGTTGTGCTCTGTGGTTTCGGGTAACCTTAATAAGAAAATGTCTCCTGGAGTCATCGACACCATTATCGGACGGAGAGCTCCTCGAAATGGCCGGGGTAACAAACATGGCCTGCGGCTGGCCTGGCTCATATCCTCCTGCCCACTGACGTTCTAACGATCTTCCTCAGCTCTAAAAGGTGAGGCTGCTTTTGATGCGAAATGCGACACTGGTGGTGGTGGTGGTGGTGGGTGGGGTCGGGGGTGTGGGGAGGGGTGTCGGAGGAAACGGAAACGGGGTGCGAATCCTTTGCAAGTGAGAAGAAATGGCTTTTATTGGAATTCGAAGGTTCCGTTCAGTGCATGCAGCCCTTAGAGAGAGCACAAGACCTCCCGGATCTGGACATCTTCGACGTCTCTTGGTAAAGGAGCTGAAGCTCAAGGGTTCCTGGTACGTCCTGAGTTCTAAGTATGCCCTCGAGGTGAGGTCATGGCTCCTTGCTGGTGGACCTGCCAAGTGTGAATGCCTCAGTGTTCCTCTTTCTCCAAAGGTTTATGTCCTACAGTAATGTGCCAAAAGTCTTAGGCCACCATCACATTTGAGCTCCTCTTGTTTTCAAAGGTAGAGTGGAGATGATTGTTTTTTTTTCTCTCTCTCTCTCTCAGTCTTATATTAAAATATAACCCGAAAATGCGTAAGCGTTTTTTAAAAGGCTGAAGCAAATCCGTGGTAAGTATTTAGTGCGAAGGGGAGCAGGGCGAGAAGGCTAATCTATGTTACAGCTCACAAAGATTGGAATGGAGATCAGCAAACAACGTGATCGACAAAACAACATGCAGTGGTGGCCTAAGACTTTTGCACAGGACTGTACCTAATCAGGTCTTTAGTCTAGTTGGAGATTGCCCTCTTTAATGACAGCCTGGGCCACGTGGACACTTCTCGACTGTTTGTTTACGGCTTCGCTAAAGTATTTTACCGGGCGCCGCTACTTTCTTACTCCAGAGGCCTTTTGTTGTCGCTCGACGCATTCCTCCTTTGCGTTTTCGAAGGCGCCTGTGTCTCTTCAATGCGAGTGTCTTGAATTGTACGTAGCCGGAAGCATTCGCTCCAGGCGGCGTTTTGGAAACGACAGGAACGGCGGCCTGAAATCCCAGGAAACGTCCGTAATTTCTGTCCGCATTCCTTTGCAGTTGAGCGAGCCCCCACGACCTGAGCGCCTCCTATCAGGAAGTGGGGAACAATGGGAGCAGAGTGGCAGAAACACACAGGCAGACAGACGACTGGAGGTGGAGGGGGGGACGTGGAGTCAGTCCGCCTTCCTCCAATCCATCATCCTCATCCTCCTTTCACTTCTACCCTCCTGATCCAGCCAAAACGCCCGCTCGTGGACTGGACCGCTCTCTGTAGGGGTCGGCGTCTAGACACTCTGGCTAAATCTATACAGTTAAACAATTTATTCCGTTTCTGATCTTGTTTCAGGTTCAAACCCACGTTTGCCCTGATTTGGGTTGCGGTGTGCGAGATGCCTGGGATGGAACGGCATCCTGGATCGTTGGTGATCTCACATCATGGCCACGTCTTGGACCTTTGGTCACGAACGCGTGCCAAAAGCGTTGTTAAAAACAAGGTTAGAAACATTGAAAGGGATTTCCAATAGGTATTTCTCCCTCCACAGTGCATAATATCGTCAAACGATTCAAGGAATCTGGGGAATTCCGGCGTCTAAAGGCCAAGAGCACAAGCCTAAACGGAAGAGCTAAACTCGACTGATCAATCTTCCAAAGTTTTAGTCCATGTTTTAGTGATTTGCTGTTTTGCAGACCCTACAATGACAGCTGGACCCAAAAATCTCAAACCAACCTGTGAACTTTAGCATCGTTTGGACTTTTTCCTCCCTGTTCCCCCTCTGAAAAAGTGGTTTCTTGGCTGCCGCGCTAGCAAAAAGACCATTCATTATCAAGCCTCTTCAGATGATTGTTTTCAGGAAACACAGGGCGAGATCTAACACATCCTTTAAGCGCGAGCGCATACCAAGAGAATGGACGTGACCATGACAGCGTAGCTAACACAATGGCGTTTTCAGTTAGGCACCCTCTCTTGCTGGGGTCAACTTGGCATCCCGATGAAGCTCTCAGATGCTCCTGCTGCTCATGTGTAAGGGGGCGGAAACACTAAATATTACCACAGCACTCTGTAGAAGCTGTTGGCTGATTCTTTTCTGTTTTTTTTTTTTGCGAGTAACAATTTATTTGGCTTCAACAATAATACAGCAATACACCTTATTTCACAACACACCTACATACATACAAGTCATCATATAACCCAATCGCTGAACGGAACCAATCGACATGGTCCTTCAGCATCTGTCCGGCCGCTGACGGTTGTTGAAGAGGCCTAACGAAACTTGGCCGCGGGTCGCTCCAAAATCAAAAGATCCAAAACAATAACAACAGTCTGCAATAAAGTACCAGGTTCATAACGAAGTTTTCAAATAAAAGCTCTTATAGAGGCTGTCAGTCCTGCCATTAAATGTTTTTTTTTCTGATTTAATGTGAAACCAAAACCAGAATCATCGCCAAGTAACAAAAGAACCGGACATAGACGCAGTCTGGTGTTTAACAATTCGGAGAGAAACCCAGCCAAAGTCCAAGTCCAAAGCCGCACCACGACCGGACAGTCCAATAAAGAATGGAAAAAAAGCACCAATCGAAGAGAGTTCACATCTAGTTCGGTTCCTATCAGCACTTTGAAAAGCCCAAAGTGGAGTCATATAAAACGTATGTATCATTTTATAACCTATTAACGGATGGCCCAAGTTTTTTGGAAGACATGCACACATTATTCCAGTCTACGCTGCAGTTAATACAGACCCCCAGGTATGACAGTTCTTTCTCCCAGACAGTCATAATCCGGAGGGCCTGAGCCTTAGCTGATAAAAATCTATTGTAAAGTGATGACTTTTCTGTTTTTCAGTATTGCATGGTGCCTTAGTGTTCGAGTCCGGTCTCGAGACCGTAAACGAGCGGTCGGTCTCCGCCTCGTCTCGGTCTTTAACTCATTTACACTGGTCATTTATATTCTCTACATGCGTAAGTAAATAAAATCTGATCGGCTAACAGGGATGCAGTTCTTCAGTGTTCTGTTCAGTATCCAAACAATCCACACGTTTTATTGTAAATCGTCTGCTTTTTAGGACTTCGGGGGTGCATTTTCATGGGCAAAAATCTGCAATGATTATTGTTATATTTTCACATTTAATAATAAAAATGGATATAATGGATGTTTTGGGCGCTACATTGGCGACCAGAGGCGTTTCCGAGTTGTTTTACCAGGGCTCAAGCCTGGAATGTTTCGAATATAAGATAATCCTCTATTAGTCCCACAGTGTGGAAATTCACTAAATATACCATAAATAACTGATTATAGCTGCGGACATCATTTCCAAAGTTATATCTAACATTATATTGAAGATTTGATGTTATAATGTTCATATTCATCATGGGTCTCTGTCTGGTCTTTGATTAGTACATTACTGAACTTATTCTATCGTTTCCAATAATAATGCAATCATTTTAAAATATGTGCCTGGGCCAAGCCCCCTAATTTTCCTACGCTCTAGAAACACCCCTGAGTTTGACAGAAGGGGAACAGAATCATCCCCAACATTTGCTTCCAAAAGGTACGTTTGGCTTTAGTTTGGCTAGAACTTGAATATAATAATAAAGAATCATCATTTTAGGCTCTATTGAAGTGAATGCTCTTATTAAACACAATATTATATTTACTGGTATTATGATATAATAGTATAATATTTGTGTACAACACATTATTGCGAAGCAACAGAGTTACAAACTGATGATTTTGTCATGAATTTTCCACATTTTATTCTTGTATGATGAAAGAAATGCTAATGTGGATCTGATCGGATTGGCTACAACATTTTCATGCATTTTCTAATCGCATTCTAACGCTTAATTCGAAGCGTCTGAGAAGTTATTCTATATGGCCCTTACACCCCTTTCTGAAACGATGCTGTATCTAATCTAATGGTGGCCTAAGACTTTTGCACAGCACTGTATCTCTGTAAGCCTGTGTGTCTCTGGGTGTGTACTGCACGATTGTGTACTTGCTGTTTCAATAGGACTAAAGATTAGCGCTCAGTGCGGTTTATGGAGAGACCCTGCTTTTTATAAAAACGTGCTTACGTGCTGCCGTAAGGTCGACTCACCTGACCACACAAATCCAAATGAACCCCAGTTACTCTGCTTATTGGGCTCAAATGTCTAATTGATCGATTTCCCCTTATTTTCTTGACCCTCTAATCAATCCTTAGCAAGCTATTACAGCGCTAAGCACGTTCACAGCTGCCCTGGCATTTCCTCTGCGCATATTTTGAGGCTGCAGATGTTCAAACGATGTGCCCCGGGGAAAAGTGACACCCGATACCCGGACAGAAGAGGCGATGCTGTTTATTGCTCATTTTAAAGAGAAAAAAAAAGGATTTCAAAGGTTACCTTTGAAGCCATTTATGTTTTAGAGCATCCTGTCAACTGATGGACATAAAATATCCCATCATGAAACATGCCCTAGCCTTTGGTGAGCAGCGTACGTCCAGAAACATAATATTGCTGTAGAACGCCTTGATCTAAACAAGCACGAGTAATAATTCAGTTATTAGGTACGCTAGTACGTTTAGATTGATGCCATTTAGCAGACGCCCTTATCCAGAGCGACTTACGGTGGTGGGATTTGAGCCCTGGATCTTCTGGTCCATAGTCCAGCCACGAAGCCACTGCTAGGCCACCACAGTCCCACTAGGTTGGACCACCCTTTTTCGTTTTTCGGTCCATATTACCATGAGAGCGTCACACAATAGCTACAGATTTGTCGGCTGCACATCCATGACATGAATCTCCCGTTCCTCCACATCACCAAGGCTTTTTTTTTTTTTTTCTCTGTTGGATTGAGATCTGGTGACGGTGGATCTGTTTAAGTCACTGAACTTCAATGATCGTGTTCATAAACCAGTTTGAGATGATCTGAGCTTTGGGACATGGAGCAAAGGGGTGCACATGGTCAGCAACCGTACTCGGTTACGCTTCTGGGTTTAAACCGTGCTCAGTTGCTATTAAGCGGCAGAAATTGTGCTTACAGATTGTTGTTTACTCCGTGAGAATGCTGCAGCAGAAATCGAGACTCATCCAATCTTTCATCGTCCAGTTTTGCTGGGCTCTGGCTTCGCTTGCATGTTTATGCCAGTCTTATGTGTTTATGTGGTCTTCTGCTACTGTAGCCCATCTGCTTCAAGGCTTGACTTGGTTGTTTGTTCTGAGCCGCCCTCCTGCATGCCGCGTTTGAAACGACGAGCGCTTATTTCACTTACCGTGACCTTTCTATCAGCATTCTCCTCTGAACTCGGACGCAGTTTCACCCAGAAGAGAACGTCCCTCACTGGACGTTCCATCTTCTTCAGACCATTCCCTGTAAACCCCAGAGACCCCAGCAAAAAAAAACAAAAAACACATAGAGTAGCTCGCTGAAAAGTCAGAAAAAAAAAACAGACATATGTTTGATTGTCTGGATAAGGGAGTGTGTTCAACGTTAATAAGTTTACTGTTGATATAACAATTACTATTTAGCTAACTATGTGCACTTCAGCTCTTTAATGACTTGCCATTTTTGAAAAATGAGATTCACACGAGCTTTTAAGTAAACGCACCGTCTGTGCCGTGTGCTGGAGACGGCAGGTGTTGTAACTACCGTACCGCACAATGCAAAGCAATTACATGCAGAGACAGGGTGCCTAAATATACCCCCATCCCCACCACCTGGCCTGTATCTATGTATGCCTCTGTCTGTGTGTGTGTGTGTGTGTGTGTGTGTATGGTCTCTAGGCTACAGGCTGAGAAGCATCCGTCTCGTTTCAGTGGATGAGGAGTCGCCCCAGGCTCTGGTCCATATGGCCCTGGGAGACGCCTTCATCTGGGCTGGAAGTGATCATTTATAGGACCATCTGCCCCACATGTACGGCCGACATCTGATCCTTTAAACTAACGATCCCGTGTTCTAAACGGGATGGTTTAGCGTAATGATTTAAAAGCCGCGCTGTCAGCGATCTCATGTTACTGAAACAGGAACGAGGAGAGGTTCTGATTTTCTGTGGCAGAACTGGTTCTGTTCAGAACCTACAAGGCCCGAGTCAGGTTGGGACCTGCAAAAAAAATGCGGCGTCCCTTACGTTTCAGACTGTTTTCTTTTTTTTTCATCGCATCTATTTTTCTGGTTCCTCGATTTTTCTTTGTCTTTTGTTAATAGACATTCATTCCTGCCACGTTCTAAAAACATGGCGCCGCAATTAGATTAGAGCTGCCATTAATGTGACAATGTGATTGCAACCGTAATTTGGTACGAAAGCAGCATCCACCCAAGGCTGGGTCTTGGAGGAGTGGAGAAAGGCAGTGTGTGATCTCACATCATGGCCAGCGCTGGACAGAGGATCTCCAGTTCCTTCACGTACGTCACGTGTGAAAAAAAATCATTGAAACCTTCAAAACAATGTTCTTCAAAGAAAGATTGGAAGGGATTTACGTAGGATTATTCGGCTCCCTTTTTCACGATTCAGGGAATCTGGAGGAATTTCAGTAAACTGAAGAGGGGTGATCTTTAATCCCTCAGACGGCGCTGCATCAAGAACCGTCGTAAAAGCAGCTTTACAACATTATATTATCTTATATAATGTCAGTCCCAAATTGAGCAAGCCTAGGGCGACAGTGGCAAGGGAAAAAAATCCTGAATGATGTAAGGACTCAAAGATTTAAAAAGGAAACCGACCTGCTTGGGTGGATAGTTAGATCGAAATAGTTACATTTGTATAAATAGTAAAACTGAGTAAAGAATAACAGATAAATAACATTAAAATAATGTAAAACAATTTGCATATGCAATTATTTCATCCGATCAATACCTGATGGGTAAGGGATTACTTTATCTAAATCTGCAGAGTTACATTCACAAATACCACTTCAAGCCACGTCCAGAAGCTCCGCCCACTCCTCTGGGCTCTGAGGCATCTAAGATGGACTGTCACCATGGAAACAGGGATTGTGCTCAGTAATCAGGATTGCAGATTTTTTTGTGACCAAATACTAAAAAAGGTGGAAAAGGTCCCAAACCCAGGCTCTATCATGGGTATGGGGTCAGGTCCGGACCCTTGATAAAGGTCATTTACTCTTCTGTGATGCAGCATTAGCGCAGAAAAGTACAGCATAGAGCAACACAAACCGCCTTTTTCATGGACGTTTTTCAACATTTTTCAGCATGACAATGCAAAACCACATGCTGCACACACCACAGAGACATGGCTGTACGGGTACTGGACTGGACCGCCTGCAGTCATGACCTGTCCAGAATAGAGAATGGATGGAGAATGTACAGCCCTGAACTTTTTACACCTTTTGAAGCGGGTTTGCAGGAAGAATGGAAGAAACAAAAACCACCGGAAACACTAAATCACTCTTTAGGCGTGATGGAATTGGTCAAATGACACTTTAAAAAGTAACACGATTACAGCCATGAGCAACTTAAATAGAACACATATCTATTCGTCAATCATTAATCATTAACAAGCCAGTTTTCTTTAACATTTTTTTGGCCACTGTGTTCTCCTAAACATGCATTCAGTGCCCTGTCGGTCCCTGTCTATACAATCGCTGTAACTCAATCCCGTTCTCATTTCCATACATTCAGCCCGTAACAATAGCCCCTTATGGTGGGGGGCAGATCGGAGAGGGGCAGGTCACGCCGTGCTGGATCTCCCACCTGCTCCTGCTCTGATAGGCGTGAGGAATGTGGGGAGAAAGTGAGAGAATACCTCTCATTGATGAAGTGGGTGGAGGGGCAGGACAGGTGCTTCTGCCACGTCTTTGTTCGGACCAGACCGGCTGAGACGAGGCACTGGCGAGGGGGAAACACGTTACAGGAGGCCAGTTTAGAGCAGGAAGTCGGCTTGATCTCTTACTTTAACAGCTCTGAAGCTTCTGATGTGTCGCACGAGACATGAGGTTACAGTGGAGTTGCAGCTCTGTGTTAAGTTTGGGGTTTGTTGTGTCAGGGCGTTTAATGGTTCAACACTGACACTTGACAATAATCTGGCACTGGCGTGTGGACTTAATCAGATACAAAAGCAAATTGTGTGTGTGGGTGTGTGTTCATTCTTCTTTTGTACTTATAAATTCATAAATGTTACACACAAGTACACACGGACAGGTTCCTCTCTCGTGCCTTTGGCGGTACCTCTTTGATTCCGCTTTAGTTACACACTGCTTCTGCGTCTTCTTCATTTTCCATTCGGTTCTTCAGCAATTCTTCTTTGATTCCATACTAGTTATTTACTTGTTGCTTTCTGGTCTCTCTCTGGATCCACTTTGGATTCTCACCAATCTCCAGTTGCGTTCTGGTATCTTCTTTGGTTTCCAGATCTTTCTTTGGTTTCCAGTTCTTTCTTCAGCAGTTCTTTGTTATTCACTCTCTGGTTCCTTTCTGGTTCCGGTCTTTTTTTGGTCCAGTGATCTCTTGCTTGATTTTCACTGGTTTCTCTTTGGTTTCCCTTTTGTCCTTCAGTAGTTCCTCACTGGTTGGTTACTGGCTGTTTTCTGGTTCCTCATTTATTCCTGGTGCCTCTCTAAGTTGCAAACTGGATCTTCCTCCCTCTGGTCCCTCAACTGGTTTTCTCTGGTCTTTAAATAGTTGCTCTCTGGTTCCTTGTTCATCCTCCTCTTGTTCCTGTCTGTTTCTTCTGTGTTTCCTCTCTATTTTATCACTAGGTCCAGTCTGGTTTCTCAATGGATGCCTTGTGGTCTCCCAATGGTTCCTCACTGCTTCCTTGTGATTCCTTTCTTGGTTCTTCTATGGTTCATCTCTCCTCACTGCTTCCTCTTTGGTTTTTACGGGTTCCCCTTGTTGTATATTCGTCCTTCTTTTGGATTTCCCTCTGCTTTCTCACCAGTTCCTCTTGGATTCATTACTAGTTCCTTTACGGTTCCTCTCTTGTTCCTCACTGCTTTCTCTTTGGATGTTCTCTGGATTTTCATTGTTTGTACCAGTTCTTCTATGTTTTTACTAGACCAGTTTTTCTCTGGTTTCTAACTGGTTGGTTCTAATTCCTTTCTTATTCCTCTATGGCTCTTTAAAGGTTCCTCACTATGTCCTCATTAATTCCACTCTAGTTGCTCGCTGGATGCCCTTCGGTTTTTGTGTTTCCTCTCTGCTGCTCCTTCTTTGTTTTATCACTGGTCCCTCTCTAAGTTGTGTACTGTTTTTTTTCAACAGTTCTTCTCTTGTTCCCATTATTTTTTGTTACTCTCTGGTTACTGTCTACTTTATGTTTGGTTCCTTACTATTACTTCACTAGTTCCACTCTGGTTTCTAACCAAATACACATTACTATTGTAGGTGGTTTCTGGTTCATGTCTTGTTTCTTCTCATGTCCTTCTCTGGTTTGCTTTAGGGCTTTTTTTTCGATTGTATTTCATAATTACTTTTTGTTCGTGAAACCCCTGGAGTACAGCTCGGGAGCTGAATGTTCTTAATCGTGTGTTTAATCATGTCTCAACATGTCAGCACAGTGCTTTATTTACATGTGTAATACAGAAAGTGGATGGGGTGGGATGGTTGTATGGGGTTTAATGTTCTTGTCTCACGCATGCCATATGGCACTGACGGACGGACAGGTGCAGCTCAGGCTTAAAGCCGCAGGCTGGACTTCCTCTGGCTTTGTTTACACAAAAACAGCAGCAACCTCAAATCCCCCATCAAGATCCACTCACCAATCATCTGCACCAGCCAGCTGAGAAGTGCTCTTAGAACATAAAAAGTTCCCGAGTGAAAGTCAATGGGCCGATCAAACGTGCTTAGAGCTTAAGGCATGAATTCAGGGAATGCTTTTCGAAAGGAAGACCATTAAACCATTCATTACTGTATAGAAACCATTTCAATGTTGCAATACTTTCAGAGTTTAAAGTAAGAAAGACAAGGTCCTTCGTGTAGGGACGAGCTTACGTCACAGAAACAAGGGATAGAGCTAAAACGGTCCCATATCCAAACGTCTCCAACTCCAACTCCAACTTTCCAACTCCTGTTCTAACCTTATGGGCTGTTGATTTATGCAAAATATATAGGAATAACCCTCAGTAGGACAAACTTGTGCAGTTTTAAAACGTAACTTCTGCAGGACTTGTACAGGTTTCCTGCTGTACGTCCTTTTTGTCATAAGTCAACAAAACAGCGTATCTTCACTGGGCGTGCCCACCCTTTTGCACAAGGCCATAAATATGAAGGCTAACCAACGTGCCAACGCAGACAGCATGTCCCAGAATTCACTGTGTGTTCTAAACAGTGCACGATGAGGGTTCGGCAACCACCGGTGACGTCAAAACGGAAAACCGGACACTCGTCCCTGAGCAAAGAGCCTGTTTATGATTCAAACAAAAAATGTTCTGAGGAGTTTCAGCAGTAAGCGTGACGTTCTGGGGGAATCTGAACAGTTTTCGCGGTATGCCCGACCTTGTGCGGTTAAGGGCGAGTTCTAGCGTGACTCGTTTTCAGGACTCAGCATCCAGTGTTTTGTGTTACTGATAATAAAAAAAGGTTGACTTTTAGGTCGGACAGTAAACAAAAACAGTACTGTATATGTCAAAACAAGCCTATATGTATCAGTGGCACGTTCATTACAGGTGTACAGTGCTGGGAAAAAGTCGTCGTCCTTTGTCTGACTTTGCGTGGGTTTTTTACATCGCGTTTGGTCGGATTTTATCGTGGTTTGTAGTCGTATGGTGAGAAATCTGACAGAAACGTTTGGTGCACGTAAGCGTTTTGAGTCTTCGAAACGTCAAGGCTGTCGCCAAATTCCCGAGAACACAGGATGTGATCGTTGGAACCCTAAATCAAAAAAAGTTGGGACAGTAAGGGGAAATGCATATTTAAAAAAAAAAAAAATAAATAAAAAACCACAACGTTTCTTACATTGACTTTTATTTCACTGCAGAAAATATGAACATAAAACATTTCATTTTTTTTCTGCTTCATTTCATATTTCATATGTTAACAAACATCCATTCCTGCATTTCAGACCTGTAACTGTAACGCACTCTAAAATTCGTTTCGAACGAGTGCGGGAAGCTCTAGTTTGTGTTTTTGTGGACGCGAGCAAGACCAGAATGCTCCTGGATAAACAATAACACGGTTCCATCCGGTCCCTGGGAGCTTCATCACCGTCATTCAGCGGCATTTCAGCTTTCTTTCACCACAGGTTTTCCTTAATATCTATATAATATCAGCCTGTCGCTTGTCCTATAAGCTCTCGTGCTTTGGTATTAGCAGGATGAGCTGTTCTGCCTGGCAACCGAGCTCTGATTGGTCAGCCTGATTTTCCTGCTTCCAGACGATGCAGAAATGAGAAGAGGCGCAGATGAAAAGACTGACATGAATATGGGTGTCCGCCCATCCGTTATCTTCCTCTTAATCCACACGGGGGAGGGCAGGAACAACCCTAGACGGGACGGCAATCCATCCTAGGGCACAAACGCGCACAGTTGCAGACTGAGGGCCACATTAGAGACACCAATTAACCTAACACACATGTCTTTGGACTGTGGGAGGAAACCCGGGACCTTCTTTCTGTGAGGTAGCGGTGCCACCCCACCGAGCCCCCCATGTCGCCCTAATATAGGTATGTTGTTTTTCAAAACTTTTGTGCGTTTAGTTTATAGTTTATAGCGACTGTGCAGACTTTTAAATTCTCCAGGTGAGTTAAAACACTGAGGCATGCTGATGAGTTAGCACCGAGGTCCAATCCAGGGAGGATTTACGACTTTTACGTCTGTGTTTTCTTAGTAAATGTCATGCCGGAGCTTCTGTGCGAGTCTCAAACGCTTTGTTCTTTGTGTGAGCTCTGAGGCTCAAGCCTTTTTTCTTTTCTTTTTTTTTAGGATAAGGCTGTAACGTGCCTTTGAACGCGGCTGCCAGTGGGACATTTGGAGTCCAGTTATGACCTGAAAGAGCAAACGTCGCACACGTGAGGCATGAAGCGCAGGGGCATAAAGTGTTATACCCAGTATTTGGGATAATAGCACACCTGGATGACTGATAACTGATCTCAAACACTTTTAGGCTGTTGCTGTTTTACATCAGCGATGCACAAATGACGTACGTATACAAATTCCTGAAAAGTTCGAGAAAGTGCAGACGCATGATTCAAGATGTGGCTTTGAGGTGTTTGACGTTTGATATTTGACATGTGCAGGAATGCCCAAAAGTCTGAGGCCACCATTCGATTTGTTGTTTTAGCAATTCCATAATGAACACATTTTTAAAGATCGGACCCCAACGTTTTGACTTGGATACCGTAGCCTTTTTCACCCCGTCCCCTCTCTAAAAAAAAGTGCTTTCTTGGCAGCTACCCTTTTTAAAAAACATTCCTAATCGAGCTTCTTCAGAGAAGAAAGGTTAGAAAGGTTAACTTGGCATCCCGATAAAGCTCCCAGATAATCAAGCATAAGGAAGGGAATCCTTAAATACTGTAGCATAGAAGTTGTTTTTTCCTCATTAGTTTTTACTTTTTAATACAGCCTAAACATTTAATATATTTTCTGGTTGTATTCTAATAAAAAACTATATATCGTTTAATTGTTTATTATATAGTCAGTATTCCATTGCTAAAGCAATGCTATATTTAATCTAATGTGGCCTAAGACTTTTGCACAGCACTGCATATTAAAAGTTTGTGGACACCCAATAAATTACATGACAAACATGTTTATTGGTATGGAATTTGAGCAGATTTACAATCTTATATGATCATAAAAGACCAATCCCAAGTTGAGCGAGGCTGGGGCAACAGTGGCTAGGAAAAACTCCCTGAAAGTAGAAGGAAGAAACCTTGGGAGGAACAGAGACTTAAAAAGGGACCCGCCCTCCATGGGTGGCCCAGATGTTCATTAAATAAATACTTAAATGTATATTAAAGTCATAGTAAAATTAAGTCAATAATACAATTTAAATCAATATTAATATTTAAGTTAAGTGATAAAATAAGTAACAAAACAGATTTTAAAATCCTCAGTGGGAGGTGTTTGGAGGTACATCGTCTCTTAGTGACTAAATGATGGAGGGAGTTCCTGCCCTCTGGTGGGACTGGTTTCTGATGATGGAGACCAGTATAGGTGATGCTGAGGTGGAGGAACATCTAAGTGTGCAGTGCTGGATTTGGTACCGGAACATCAGCTGTGAGAGAAAAGAGAAAATGTAGTTACTTATGGGTTAGGAGCACAGAGTCCATTAACAATCACTGATGCCATGTGCAGCATGAAACTCCGGCGGCACTGCTATAGAAGCATAGCTAAAGAGAGAGAACCAGAAGTTAAAACAGCCAAGAGGCAAGAGCCGACCTGAGCCATGGGTCATAGTCTAAATCTAACTAAAAGCCTGAGTAAATAAGAATTTCTTTAGCCTAGACTTAAAGATTTGGAGAGTTTCTGAATCTCTAACTAAAGTAGGAAGTTTATTCCATAGCTGGGGGGCCAAATATGAGAAAGCTTTTTCCCCTGCACTGACATTTTTAATTCTAGGTACTGAAAGACGTCCTGCTCCCTGTGAGAGAAGTAGAGCTGGATTATAAGATTGTTAGAGTTTCCTCAGATAAAGTGGGGCCAAACCATGTAGAGCTTTATATGTTATAAGAAGTATTTTATAATCAATGCGGAATTTGGAAACTGGTAACCAGTGCAGAGACGACAGAACAGGACTGGTACGATCACATTTTGTAGTTCTAGTTAGCACTCGAGCAAGTTTATTTAGAGATTTACTAGAACATCCAGCGAGCAAAGCGTTACAGTAATCCGGTCTCGAGGTTATAAATGTACGAACCAGTTTCTCAGCATCTTGAAAGGATAAGGATATTTCTAATTTTAGCGATGTTTCGTAACTGAAAGAAAGCAATTCGCGTGATGTTGTTAACGTGAACGTCAAGGAAGAGATCTGAATCAAACGTAAAGTGTAAAGTTCTTTAGAGTTACATTTCCAGCATTTAGCAGACGCCCTTATCCAGAGCGACTTACAGTTAATACAGTCTTACATTTTTTTAAGCCATTGTGGGTTAAGGGCCTTGCTCAAGGACCCAACTGTGGCAGAGGTGAGATTTGAACCCTCGACCTTCTGGTCCAGAGTCCAGTACCTTAACCGCTAGGCTACCACAGGCCCACAGTTACAATTACAATTGCAAATCTGTGCAAGCCAGATGAATTCTCTATCGAAGATGGCAAACCCATTTCCTGTGCACTTATCCATAGAGGATCCACAAATGTACCATTTATATTATAAACGATTCAGAAGTGAGAGTTTCTGTAATAGGAGAGCTCAAACTTTTGTCTGTATGGCGTACGTGGATAGAGACGTGTGAGTAAATGGACTTTTTAGATCCACACACGATGTTTAATGTTGCATCCCTGCATGACAAACCAAACAATCATGAAGGACGCACACAGCTGCAAAGCAAAACATCCTGTTTTACCCTCACCTATCCTGTTCAGGCTGGCGGGGGTGGGGGTGGGGGTGAGATCTGAAGCCGAACCGTGAATTCACTGGAACATCCCACCCAACATTCACATTGGAGGGATTCGATCCTAGGCCCTCATGAGCTACTGTATCTACAACCCCAAATCAGCAAAAAGCGGAGATCTGCGCTCCCTCAGACGGCACCGGTCGTTGATCAGTATCTGATAGGAGCACGTGGGTAAGGGATTACTTTATCCAACCTTTATCAAGCTCTACAGAATACAGAGTTACGTTCACAAACACCGCTTAAAACTTTACTGTACCAAAAACAAGCCACGTCCAGAAGCTCCGCCCACAACTCTGGGCTCGGAGGCATCTAGGATGAACCGTCTCCATGGAAACGGAGATTGTGCCCAGCAATTAGGGTTACAGATCTTTAATGGATCGAAGACAAAAAAGGAGAATCCGGACTGTTATGAGGAACAAGTCTAAAAGCCAGGCCCTATCACGGTACGGGGTCGGGTCCGGACCCTTGGTAAGGGACATTTCCACTTCTGTGATGCAGCATTAATGCCGCCTTTAATACGACACCTTCTCCAGTGACGTCGCTGCATTGTTGACAAGATGAAACACAAACAAAACCACATGCTGCACACATTTACGGGTACTGGACTGACCCGACTACAGTCCTGACCTGTCCCCAATACAGATTGGGTGGAGAATTTAGAAATACAGAATACGGAGTTCTGTTCCACATCTTAAGACGAGTTTAGGAAGAACAGAACAAAATAACCTGAAACACTAAATCACTTTGGATCTTCTGCCCCGAAACGACTTTTAAGTCTCACCCCTGCCACAGCTGGGTCCCTGAGCAAGGCCCTTAAGCCACCATTGCTTGGATTGTAAGAAAGTACTAATTGTAAGTCGTTCTGAATAAGGGCGTCTGCTGAATGACATCAATGTAAATGCAAATTACATAACTATATATTTATGTGGGACTTTGGTGGCCTAGCGGTTAAGGTGCTGGACTACGGACCAGAAGGTCCAGGGTTCAAATCCCACCTCTGCCACAGCTGGGTCCCTGAGCAAGGCCCTTAACCCACCATTGC